>JAOYSI010000601.1:0-51628 GCA_025775065.1 Hiodon alosoides | reverse complement strand
GTGTGATGAGCTGTGACAGGAGCTGTGTGATGAGCTGTGACAGGAGCGGTGTGATGAGTGAGGAGCTGTGTTATGAGCTGTGAAAGGAGCGGTGTGATGAGCGAGGAACTGTTTGATGAGCTGTGACAGGAGCAGGGTGACAAGTGAGGAGCTGTGTGATGAGCTGTGACAGGAGCGGTGTGATGAGCTGTGACAGGAGCGGTGTGATGAGCGAGGAGCTGTGTGATGAGCTGTGACAGGAGCTGTGTGATGAGCTGTGACAGGAGCGGTGTGATGAGCGAGAGGCTGTGTGATGAGCTGTGACAGGAGCTGTGTGATGAGCGAGGAGCTGTGTGATGAGCTGTGACAGGAGCTGTGTGATGAGCTGTGACAGGAACTGTGTGATGAGCGAGGAGCTGTGTGATGAGCTGTGTTCCCTCCAAGCTTTCGATTAGATGTTCAGCCAAGTAAAAGGAAAATTTGCCGTCACAGGAATTCAAAAATGATTCATGCTTATCAGAACATCAGAACAGTAGCCACTGTGAAAGCTGAGGGATTCCTTTGGCCATTGCTTCTTTCTCACTCAGGTGTAAGTACAAGAACCCAGGGATATTTTAAATTCAGCTTTTCTGAGTAGTATTGTTGCACTGTAAGAACTACATTCATATATTTAAATGCATTTCATTTAGCGGATATTAATCCAAGTTTGACGAAATAGGAAAAAAACAAAACAAATTCTTATAATTCCCAATACTTGAAAAGGGACTCTCTTCCCTTTAGAACCCCAGACCAGTGCAAACAGCAGAAAATTGACTGCTGTTCATTCCTGCTGTGTAGTCAAACAGCTCTGTGCGTACACTTGCCACACAACCAGTCACACAACCATCGGTACGCATTTGAAGTTTCTGTTTGGACTGAATAAACTTCTCTACCAGGAATGATCTTTGCAGGGTGGTTGCTATTTTTTTTTCACTTTAAAAGGCATTATGTATGGTATTACAAAATGTCATCTGCTCTTATTCGCCATATGTGAGTATACATTTCAGCCAGCTGCTTGACTCAAGAATTATTTATTATTTATTTAGCTTTTCAGACACTCACATATATAGCTGCAACAAACACAATTTATACCATGCAATTTAGCACATCTCACAACTAACACAGTATGTAATGTATAATTTAGTTCATCTCACAACTAACACTGTTTGTAATATATCATTGTGTACCTCCCACAGCTAACACTGTTCACGATGTATAATTCAGTATCTCTAACAACTAACACCATTTATAATGCATAATTAAGTACCACTCAATGGTTCAACAGCTATTCCCCTTTTGGGATTGAACAAGTCTATCTTATTTAGCACTTCCATACACTTTTTGGACTCAGAAGGGCCATCCATCAAAGATCATCCCAACTCAGCTTTCCCAGCTGAGCTCACCCAGTCCAGTTTATCCAGCCCAGCTCAACCAGTCTAGCTCATCCTGATCACCCAGTCCAGTTTACCCAGCCCAGCTCAACCAGTCTAGATCATCCTGATCAACCAGTCCAGTTTACCCAGCCCAGCTCAACCAGTCTAGATCATCCTGATCACCCAGTCCAGTTTACCCAGCCCAGCTCAACCAGTCTAGATCATCCTGATCACCCAGTCCAGTTTACCCAGCCCAGCTCAACCAGTCTAGCTCACCCTGTTCATCCAGTCCAGCTCATCCAGTCTAGTTAATCCTGTCCAGCATAGTTCACACAGGTCAAATCCGGCTCCAGTGCCTAGGGGCAAGCGTAATATCTCAACCCCCCCATGGCGTGGTGGCTCGTCACACAGCGAATCAGAAGTGATTGCTTGCCACTACAACTGAGCTGAGCGGAACAAAGGGCCATGAGGAGAGGGGGTGCGTTTAGCACGTGGTGCAAAAAGATAAGCCTTGTCCTCCGAGCATGTTGTGCAGAGCCTTCTCAATGTCTTCAACCCATTCACTTGCTGGCAGACTGTCTTCTTTAACTGACTGCCTGTGAAATATAGTTTCATTACAAAGCCACATTTTAGGGGCAATGAGGAGTTTAAATCTAATTACAATTCCATGCAACTATATCCTCTGATACCATAGCAACAAACAAAAAATTCGCACATGATGAACTATAATCCCCTGAATCCTATCTGCAAGGTGAACCACACTAACCGCACTCAGAGGAAAAACTCCACTAATAAATCGGATAATTAATTTCCCACCTTTTATAAATAGCAACAGCAAAATATCGGGAAGAAATTCCATTAGAAAAGAATAGATTTAATATGTTAGGGATTATAAAAACTCCCGAACACAAAACTTAATCCAATTAAGAAATACTACCGCTTGATTTAAAAATAAAAAAACAAAGATGTATTTGGTAAGGAGGAGTATGAAGTTTTGGAGAGGTCATTGGTTTAATGGACGCTGGTTTGGCATTGGACTGCACACGGCTTCTCCTGCGCTTGTGTCTCCTCAAACGAATATGCTTCACGCCTTTATCGACGCCTCCCTTTCATTGTGCTGTCGTTTCATGAACCAAATTTAAGTGGCTTCTTTTTCCACCTCGCCGTTCCCAGTGATCTATTTCATGCCAATTTCATAGCCATTTATACCAAAGGGATTAATAACTCCCGTGAGGAGACAGCAAATGAATGCATTATGAGCAACCGACCTCTGACGGTTTTTAATGCCATATAAAATTAGACACAGCTCTTTAGTCTTTGTTGCTGGTAGTTCTATGAACTTCAGAGCAAAAAAAGGGAAAGAATTGTCCCACGTTGGAGATTTCAGTGTCTAATCCTAGGCTGTACAGCATCTGCTATGATTCTCTCATTCTGGCTAAACCAGTTCAAGGTGGTAAAGCAGGCCTAAGTCACGGGACATGACATGTGATACTAAGTAAAAGCAAGATTGATTGTGTCTGATTTCACACATTCAGCAGTCATCCGAGAGACAACATCCCAACAAAAGACATGGTTAGCTTTCCACGCTAAAGACATAAGTCCAAAACAGAGGAACCTATCAACCACTTATCTTGATTCTAATGCCATGTGTCCCTCTGTTGTAGTGAATTCAGGTTAATGCCTCATATAGTATTGTTTCACAGATTAAAACCAATTATTTCTGTTCTGCTATTCTTACAACAAAGTGTGTGTCTTCCCTCATTAAAAGACGTTCTTCTCCCGCACGGGCTAGGAGCAGGCGCCTCTCAGCCTCACAGATGGAAACTGTGAAAAAAAATGTTTTCTGTTTGTAAAACTTAGCTCCCCACCCCTGTGAAGTGTAAAAGTGTATTTTCCGCCTAACATGGCATTGACCGAAACTCCCACAGTAAACTAAGGGCACCAAGGGCCTGCTTTTCTTGGGCATTGATTTCCCTCCATTGGACTCTACACTGTCCTGTTTGTGATGGCCTTTCAGACTAGGCCATCTGTACATAATGGATGACAGGACCACAACCGTGGGAAGCTGACGCCAGGCAATTGCATTCCACTTTATTCTAATGCAGGGGTTGGCATCCTGCCACAGTCTTACAGATATTTAAAGTTTCTCTAAATAGGGATTTTGCAATTTAGCGTGATATTTGAACGAATTTAGTGATTCAAGATATTGAGTGGATAGAAGATGAGAAGATCTTTTATACATCAGTGTTCCAGCGATAGGGAAACGTTCCGTTTGAAAAGTGTGTGTAAGGAATGTGCATTGTGACTCTAAATGAGTGAGGATTTGCATTACGAGAATATTAGGTCAAGTGGGTGCACTTATTTGTCATCTCAAATTGTCGGTACATTATTGATTGTTAATTAAATAGTCCATGACTTGATTGTTACAGGTCCATGAATTTTGAAGTAGAGAAGGGTTTACGTTGAAACAGACTTCTGATCTTATCATTGAAGCAGGTGTCGGATGACCGTGCCAATAACATTAGTGCTCAAATAAGCGTCCGCATATTGGAATTGCATGCGATATTATTGATGCTATGCAGGGCTTAATTTGTGCCAGATCCTGCCGGAACAGGATCCGGGATCACCCAGATAAAGACCGGCACCTACCTGACCTGCCGAAACAGCACCCTCTCTGTGTTCCGGGACCTCCTGATTTACCAATTAAGCACTGGTGCTATGTAACATTTTATTTGCGTGATTGGCCACTTAAATCCTGCAATTTCTGTAATCAGTTAAATTTATCTTTTTTTCAGCATAACAATGAACAAATGTAACGATTTTCCTTCCAGTCAGGGTATCAGTAATATACTCAGTAATCTGTAAAAGGATTTAATCTCTCCAGTCGAGTCATAGACTCACTGTACAAACCGTGGTTAGTTTCCTTATTGACTTTCGCCAGACATATACGGATATTCAATCCTCCATTTTTCTCCTAGTAATTATGATCAGCGTTGAAGCCACCACGTAATTATGACCTTTGTGCATTTGCCTTAATAAACCAGTGTATATTTATCACAGGGTATATAATAAAACTGTCCGTACATATATCCCAGTCGCAAAAAAAACAATAGTTAATATAATTATTTTTGGTCGGTGCAACCTCTCAATTTAAACCTTAAAACTTACAGCCATTTTGTATTTTATTTCACAACTAAATGTGGGGGCCAGAAGTTCCATTTTGAGAATGTGATGACTTTCTTTAGATTTATAAATTGAATAAGTTTTCGCCTGTACAACTGATCAGCGTAAATCTTCTAGTGTGGCTTATTGTTCCAAGCATTTTACAATGAAATTTGTGGGTCAAAAGTTCCATTTTGAAATTGAAAATGAAATCCAAAATAAAACTAATTCCAGTTTTGAAACGTACAGCTGAGGGTGCACAACAAAATCTAGGGGCTAAAATTCATGGAACTGATGGCAAGTGACTGGTGAACCGTTTGCAAAAATCTTTACAGTTATGCAAACTTTTTTCTTTAACAAAATGCTAATTAACGTGCAGAAATTGAAATTGAAACCGACGTATTTGCATTAAACATGCAAATTCCCCACCAGGCACTGTGCTTCTCAGACAGTAAATTTTCTTGATGAAAATCTTTTTGTTTATGTAGTTGCAAATATTAGCCTTTCCAGGTATGAATTGCTAAAGGTTCTTTAACCATTCTTAATCTGTTCATAATTACGATTCTTTTACGCAGACGTGTAGATGAATAGGGTCCAGTGATCTGCTGGAAAACCTCCTTAGTTATATTCTTAAAAGTAATTTAAATAACCTCTCTGGGACGCTTGCTGAATGTGATAAGCTGGCTATGTGGCCAATCACATTCGTTGTTGAGCCAGGTGAGGTTGTTAAGGACGGAGGTTTGAGTCCACATAGATCATACCTTCGAAATGACCTTGAGTCTATGCCTGGGCAATCAGCTGGGATTCATTTGGCCATACTGATTTGACAAGCTCGTTTTTATGTCTGACTATATCTCAGTGTGGTGTGTTTACTTTACACAGTCACAGCCTCAATCTAACTACTCCACTGACGAAATTGTCAATAGATTTTGTCGACAATGTCAACAAAATAAATAATTCAGCAGCCTTCAAAGAGGAAAAACACATACCATGGGGAGGATTTGAATTTGTTTGATCAAGCCATGTTTAAAAATAACTCCGCTGGAAAGCTTCTAATTAATAATGGCATGACTACCAGGCCTACCAAGAGAGAGCTGCTGGGAAACCATTTATTTTCTTATGGTCCCTTTCAAGTTGGAGACCAACCATGCATTAATAACTATCGTGACTTTTTTTGTATGTGTAGATATTAAATCATTATTAGACGAAATTGATATTATTTGCGGTAAAATTAACCTGTAATGAAGTTTTCAAGAATTTTACCCCAAAATTTTATACACTGTTCTTTCCGTATTTTTGAAAATACTGAGTATTTGTATTGGGTAAACAAACACTATATAGTAACATTTGAGACTAACCTTTTTATTTCTTGTTTTTTTCAGGGAAGGGTAGGTTCTTCCGATTCCGACTTCCTGGCTTGAATCTCCTAGGGGGCAGTAAACAGTCCCTCCCCCAGGAGGATCCAGACACCGTGGTTGTTGACTCACCCAAACAGAGTGAAGAGTCCGTGGCCATGAAGGACCTGAAATCTCCCACCAGGGGGAGCTGCAGCCCGTCGGACGTTGATGACACCCGGGCCCTCATAGGCACCAGCCGGTGTGCTACTCCACTAGGCGTTTCAGGTCCACTGGACCACTCCTCTCCAAAAGCCCAGTGGGAAAGACTGTACACCGGGCTGGACCACACGCCGTCCCGGGAGAGCCTTGGCAGCCTGAGACGGGCCTCATCAGTCCAGGACATGGAGGGGTTCAGCTCTAATGCCACGTGTGCGTTCAGGAACCGGCACGCCAGTGAAGGTGTCTCGCCACGCTCCGAGCTGTCCAAAGACACGTGTAACTCCACACATTTACACATGTCACACACACACATTCTCACAGATTCATCACGGTGCCGTAGTGCAGACATTTCCAGCTTTGAGATCTGCTTGTGCTTGTAGGTAAATGCTATTTTTTAGGAACAACACAGACATGGCACATAGACGGTGCGCTGCAAACAGATTAAAAATGTTCGTAAAAAAGCGCAGCAAAACCTTACAACAATGTTGACAGACAGCTTATATTGCCTCTGAATATGACACTACCAGGACTCTGTACTGTTTCATGAGGTTATGACTCCTTATAAAAATCTGTCATTATGTGTGTCTGGAATGTCTCACGTCTTCCCTTCCTCTTGTTTTACTCACCTCAGACAATGGCCGCAGGGCCAAAGGTAACAGCTTGTGGTGCATTGGACTGTTTGCTGCATGTATATTTTGCAAAGCAACTTGCCAAAAGAATGAGAAATTTGAAGTGTGAATGGGTTTTTAGGACCACTCATTTGGAGATGCTGCCAGATCACCCTTCCATCGCTCAGCTCGGTACGCATGCATGGTCTGCTCTTCATTTCATTTAGACATAAACTAAATGAAACAAAAAATCCTTTTCTCTGCAGCTCTTTGGCCCAAAATAATTACTCCTGTCAGAAGGACTCGTCAGCGAAAAACTCTTTAGAGCTTCTTAACTTCTGTATTTATAAATATTACTTTTCAGTTATTACTAGACTAACCCAGTTTGTATGTATAGTTGCAGAAATTATAGGCCGGCTCTATAAACACGTGAAGGTGCATAAAGACTCAGAAATGATGTCTCGTTTTGCTCCAATTGTACAAAAATGAATGAGTCATCAGAGCCAGTGCATTCCTTGCAGAACAGTGATACTATGCATCCACTCTAAGTGTTTATGGACATTTACCAATAACTAGACGAATATTCACTCCATATACCTATGGCGCTATTGACTAACAGGAAGTTTCTCCCTGCAACTTAATTGGCTGGGTTCCTACATCTCTCCTCTCAGCCCCTTTATCTCTGCACTCTAACACTTCTGGGTGGGTGGCAGGGGGTGTGGCTTGAGCATTTCGCTTGTTTCATTTTTGTTGATTACGTAGCACGCCTCCCCATCGCTGCACCGTACATACTCTGCTCCTTAATAAAGGGAAACGATGCATTGTGGGCCTTCGTGGCCGGGGGGAAGTGACCTGCCGGTTCAGCTTCCAACAAAAGCTGCTTCTTGTGTTCCAGACCTGTATGGCAGTGCATGTGTTCACACATGGTGGCGAAGTGGAAACTGAATGGGCAGAGCCCTGTGATTCCTCTACTATTTCAGTTCTTTCACTGAGGGTATATTGTCCTGTCTGACCTGTTTTCAGATTCACTGCATTTAGTAGATATTAGGGACACCATGTTTTATATGCATGAAACAAGAAGTGCAAATGAAAAAGTAATATACTGTTCTGGCATACCAAATGAGTTTTACATAGCGGAATATTTATGACTTTAAATAGTTTAAATCAATCCACCAGACGTAATCTACATTGTATGATCCTGTTCAATGAATAATCTTGAACAGAAGTATTTATTCAGTTTTCCGTTGCCTGATTAAGACCCACGTTAGTAAATCAGTGACACAGAGGCAGCTCAACATGATCAACGTACCAGGGACAGATTCAGTTTGCAGATTTATATTGCAGTTTTTTTTTCTTATCCCCAGGCCCCTTCAACCATTTAAAATCCAGTCTGCTGGGTTCCACTTCCGACTCCAACCTGAACAAGTACAGCACTATCAACAAAATCCCGTTGATCACACTCAACTTCTCCGAGGCCAACAACGAGAAGAAGGCGGCCTCCCCCCCTTCCTCGGAGAAGACCATCATTGCTCCGAAGGTCAAGGACCGGACGCACAACGTAACAGAAAAGGTCACACAGGTAAGCCTCTCCTCCTGAGTTGCTCTATAGCTGGCTGATCAAAGTCAGACTTCTTATCAGTGGTGCATATATCGGAGCTGTGATCTCAGAAAATAAAGTGAAGTTATTAGCCAGAGAACGTGTGTGACAGCAGGCTCGTCGACATTTTTTAATTCCACGGCCCAATCAAAGCCCATAAAAAACTATTGCTTGTTTGATTGACAAGATTTGTTTTCCGATATTTTCAAAATATGTAGTGCACTTATGTCTTTAATTACCCAGAGAGTTTGTGTTGATGTTGGTTGGGCCCCCTGTAATTGTATAGTGTGACATTTTACTGAGAAGAATGGCAGAGCATACAGTACTGTTCAAAAGTCTTAGGCATCCTAGCTTTTTTTTCAAATGTAGTCTTTCAAGTTTATTTTTTGTCTTCTGTATTAGTAGAAAAAAAAGTTTTTTTAGATGTCCAAACATTCATTTTCTGAAAAAAGAACAAGGAATTCTGCTACAGATAGTATAGTCTCCACAGAGCCCTGATCTCAACATCATTGAGGCTGTCTGTGATTACCTGGACAGACAGAAGCAAGGCAGACAGCCAAAGTCTGTAGAAGTACTGTGGCAAGTTCTCCAAGATGCTCAGAACAATCTACTTGCCGATTGTCTAATAAAACTGCACAACAGTGTACCTAAGAAAATGTATGCAGTTTTAAAGGCAAAGGGTGGTATTCAGTTACTTTCTTAAAAGAAAAGGTTTTTCTCTCGTGTAAAAGCTTTGATTTCATGTCTGAATTAAGGTGAAACCTTTGAGACTGTGAAAAGGACAGAGGCTCTTCATTCCACACCTGAGATCAGAACATAAGGAACACGTCAATGCATCAGTATACCGTTCATTTAGAGCCGATGGACTGAAACATCCCTTCAGTAACTCTTCTGAGCTTCAGTTTGTGATCAGATTTAGCCACTTATATTGAGTGGATTTGTAGAAACTGATGGCATTTTGATCTTTGGGGAGCCAGCCTCTGGCTCCCTCAACACTTAAGCACCCATGGCTGCACGGATGGCTTGTCTCCCAGACACGCTCATGTCAGCATCGACTGCATTGGCCGTAAAACAACACAAAAAGCCAGCCAGGTAAAAAAATAATCCAACTGGTTCATTTCTTCTCTTTCTCGTTTGCAAAAGTTACTGTGACTTTGTTTGCCGTCCGTCGGGCTCTTCTGCTTTGAATTGTTTTGCATAAGGAAGCATCTCGCACCTGACGAGAGCCAAAAACCAACTGGTCACCATCTAAGAGCTAAGAATCAGAGAGAACCAGCGCCAGAGGCAGCTAATTTTAGTCGTGGTGTCCTACACGAGGAGCCGTCTGCCTAAACAGCTTTAGCTGCACATCTTTTGTTGGTATATTTGCTCGCGTTTCAGCACTTCACAGAAGGTGCTTATTATGGACAGCTGGCCTTTCTTTTTATAATTTCTCCTGTTATTTCAGTTTTAGGCACGCTGCCATTCCGATTTAACTTTGTTCTTTCATCTTATAAATGCCTTTGCCGTGGGTGCTGAGAATCCAGAATGCACCTGCGACGGCTAACTGGTTAAAGTGAGATTACAGTGTCTACTCTCCCTTCAAAATGGAGCCGTTGTCAACCTGTCTGTTGCTGATTAATGAGCTTTCGTTAGATTGGTATACTAAAGCAGAGCAGTCTACGTTTTCCTCAAACGCAGATAAGTAACAGTGCTAATTAATGTTGAGTGTAACTGCTCGGAGTTCACTGCGTACAGCAGACCCAGGCCTTTGCTTTCTTTACGGCGTCTCACATAGCAGGATAGGCGTCATGAAATACTCCTGACAGTGACAAGCTGTCGCAGGGGTGCAAGGTTTCTCGTGCAAAACCAACTGCTGCTCTGTGGTATTACATTTCCATTAAAGGAATGCAGCCGTTCCGTTGTTGGGTTCCCTTGAGTAATTTCCACCTGGCCAATCCTACCTGCCAAGACCTAAGGAAAAGTTCATAATTCATTTCCCCTTGCTACCGTATTGTGCTGAGTTAACACAAAACAAAAATCTCATAATTTCCAGCACACTATTTATATAGTGAAATGGGCTCTTGTTTGCAGCCCGTCGGGGCTCATTCAAATCCATTCAAAAAGGAACACCAGACATAACAACACAGCTTTACAATACAGCGACAGGTACTTTTCCACTCAAGTAAAGAACATGCAACGCAAAGAAGGGTGTCGTTTTACCCACACACCTCAGCGGCTCGAGGGAAACCAAACTCGATTTGCTGCAGAGTGTTACAAAGGGCTGCAGAGGCTTAAATACAAGCTATCACGCAAATCTCTTTTCACACCTACCCAAGCCAAATGCAAGCTTCGAGCCTCTTTTAGAGAGCCAACAGCCCACAACAACAAAGGCTTACCTCCGTCTTTAATGTATCAGCAGTGCTGAAGTAACCAACAACACGAGGAAATAAGAAGGCACCATTTTTTATGGGTTTTTATTTAGCTGTCAAAAGTGTGAGCAGTCAAGGTTACAAGCATACAGCTGTTATGAATCCTATTTTGAGATATTTATCAGAGCGGGATTATAATATTCAATTCAAAAGGAGGATATGAAGCCCAATAGAGTATTACATTATTTGCACTCCAGCGGAAGTTGTCTTCATGTCTGTCCAATGAAAACTGTGGTAATCCTGAGGAGTTGAGTTGTCTTCATGTCTGTCCAATGAAAACTGTGGTAATCCTGAGGAGTTGAGTTGTCTTCATGTCTGTCCAATGAAAACTGTGGTAATCCTGTGGACGCATGGTGTCAGTCATGTTTTCTACCTTGCTCCATTCATCTTCGCCCATATAAAGACATTCCCCCAAACTGCTCCAGTAATTACCCCACAGGAGTTGCCCCAGCTAAAGATGTCCGCCAAACAATCACATGTTTCCTACAGTTAAATTAATGAATACATCAGTGCCATTAATCCTGTGATTAACGATTACTTAATTATGACTGAAAGGCAGGCAGGGCCCTGGGACAGAGAGAGGGATTTTAGAAATGAATTTGGCAAGGGAAGCAAATGGGAATTCAAGCAATTAAATTCAGTGTTAGTAAATATGGTTTGACTTTTATTTGTTCAAACACAATGCATGTGTTCAACCACATGACATCTGTTAACGTATTTGGGACTCCACACTTTTAGTCATGCTTGGGAGAAGAGATTGAAGAATAGGGGTACACTACCATGCTTCATGGTAGGGGTGGTGTTCTCAAGACAATGTGCGGTGTTAGGTTTGCGCCAAAGGACCAAAAGCTCTGCTTCGGTCAGGTCAGACCATGGAATCTTCTTCTGTTTGGTTTCATTTTCACCGACATGCCTTCTGGCAAACTCTGTTAATCTCCTGATAGTAGCTTTTGAAGATCCTTATTAGAAATGTTCCTTAATTTTGGAGCCAAAGGTCTAAAGCTACTCACACCCCCATGTCTGAATCCAGGGAGCGAAGGACATTTAGCTTGGTCGGGGCTGCCATGGACATTTCCAAAGGACATCTCCGATCTGCATGCCTGATAGAGACAGCATGTCTGATCAATGCCAGAGTCCTCACTAAGTGAGATTGTCATTACAACCTCAGGACATTCCTCCAACAAAAGAAATGCAATAACAAATAGTTTTTAAGGCATACTGGAACATAACCAACAGATACAAAGAGACCTCATTTGTTCAAACTCTTCAAACTTGTGGAGAACCACCTCAACTCCATTGTATTAGTGTGACTACTGCATTTCTCTGTTGGAAGAAATTAATAACAGCTGCTGGATTTGATTTAATTGAACTTAACCATAATCCCTGGGGTTCCCTGGAGATGTTGGTTAGAAATAAAAGTAGTTCCTATAGATTTTTTGATTGCAGAAATCATAATTCTGTGACCATACAAGATTCCAATCTGTTGCCAAAATTAAATTCTAATCTGGATGCTTTGACTGGTGCCACTCTGTTCAGTACACTTTAAATGCCTAGTGGGAAGATTCAAATAGATGACAATGAAAAAAACAGCCCTGGCAGCAGTTGATTCACTGCACCAGCTAACTCAGAAACATTGACTAGAGAAGCCTTCAGTTTATTCCGACATAACCACATACCAAGACTTCACACAGCCATTCATCTTACACACAGTTGCTTCCTACCATGACATTGGTTCAGTCCTACCAAATGCAATTTGTCCGCTTTTTTGAAGTCAGTGAAACGAAAACTACCTCAGTGTGGGTCCGTTGATCATCATGACAGAACATCGCCCCTTTGAAGGACGGTAGGAAATTGCTGAGCGATACGACAAGCAGACAAGCCAGACGGACTTTGGAGTGACATGTATGATTGTATCATTAAACAAAGATCTGGGAAATGTCACAGAAATGCTGACTCACTTTCTCATCACCCAAGCTACAACCTGGCTTCAGTTTGTCACAAGTTTCAAACTTTTCGTGCACGTCTTCAGCCTCACCTGGCCTACCTGCTGAATATGTGGCTTCAGAATGTCGCTAGTTTTTAAACTTCTCAAGCATGTCTTCAGCGAGAACAACAGCAGCAGAAAGTCCAATATGACAAAAAACGTCAAATACTCACCATCAGAGACAAACATCTACCCATTGGACGCAGATTGTACATCATGACCGATTGAAGGCTTACGTACCTTTCCTCATCTAGATGACAACACCAGAGCATCTCCTGCAAAGCAGTCATCTGCCATCTGCAACCTCAACCTGCCGTTAGTCAGTCTCTGTTCTTGTTCACAGGGATCTACTATTGACACAACCACAGCTTGACACAGCTGGTTGACGGTCTGTTCAGCTGCTTGCTCGGTATAAAGACTTGTGTATTGACTGACACAATGGCACTATTGCGACTACTGACTACGCTAACATGCACTATTTAAAACTTTTGCCTAAGATCACTATCTATTTAAAGTAGTTTATTAGTTTTTTTACATATAGTACTCATAGAATTTTACATGTTAAGTAATTCCATAATTTCCATAATACATTATATGGGGTGGTTATGTTGCTTTCTACCTATAAGGATTTCAGTGGTCATGTTTTGCATTTCACTGGAAACCCAGAAATTTCTTTTGCCACTTTCTATCTAATGTCAGACTTTTGTTTTGAAAGGCTGTTGCTCTTGATTTTGTGTGAAGTTCTTCCTTGGGTAACTGCATTTGCTTAATAACTACTCAGCAGACATCTAAGATTCAGCTTCTACAAAAACGTATGGGCTACCATACCAAAATTCATGCAGATTGTCTTGTGGACTTCGTGAAGGGTGAAGTAGTGGCCAAATATATTTACCGCCTGACCCACTCAGGTGCCATCCATAGCTATATCAGTAATACCAAATACAGATTCTATTACTGGAATAAGGTGAAATGAGTGCTATGTCAATGTTAACAGTACAGGATCATATTTACATAAAGCAAAAAAAAATGACATGGTTCACCATTCCACATGCATTCTTTCAAATTAAATTATTTTCTCTTCATGTATCCCACTAGTTTTGTTTGACACAAACACATACATCAGCCTTCGTCTGAGACACGGTATTTATAAAATATAGTCGAAGGACCAGCTCACTGTAGTTGGGAGCATCCTTAAAATGAAAATATATGTACATATTACATGTATATGTACTTTTTTTTCAAATATAAGTAACACAAATTAGCATATTGCAATCAGACAAACAGGTAATTATTGACCCAAATGTGCGTAAATCTAATTTTCCATTTTCAAGAGTACCCTTATGTGTATATACTTTCAATTGTAAAAAATATATATTGCTTCGGTCATTCTCAAGACTGGAAAAGGCTGATGATTAAACACGTAAGTGTAACATTTCTCTAGTTTAATATCTTAACCTTTACCATTACAGGTGCTGTCGCTGGGAGCAGACGTGCTGCCCGAGTACAAGCTCCAGACCCCCAGGATCAACCGCTTCACCATACTGCACTACAGCCCCTTCAAGGCCGTGTGGGACTGGCTGATCCTGCTGCTGGTCATCTACACCGCCATCTTTACACCCTACTCCGCCGCCTTCCTCCTCAACGACCGCGAGGAGCAGAAGAGGCGAGAGTGCGGGTACTCCTGTAACCCCCTGAATGTGGTGGACCTGATGGTGGACATCATGTTCATCATTGATATCCTGATAAACTTCCGGACCACCTACGTCAACTTGAATGAAGAGGTGGTGAGCCACCCAGCGAAGATCGCCGTTCACTACTTCAAGGGTTGGTTCCTCATCGACATGGTTGCCGCCATCCCCTTCGACCTGCTCATATTCGGATCTGGGTCAGATGAGGTCAGCTGTTGTCCATGCATATACTTTCCTGTACCTCGATAATGACGTTTGTGCCCTGGAATATTCCTGCATACACATTCAATTAAATGCTTCCTTCTCTTAAGGCCTTGGGCTACTTCTAATGATTCCGTTCCAGCTCTAAAAGGCTTAAAGTATTAAATCTTCTGGCTTTTTTTCTGAATGGTAGCTGCTTTTAAATCCATTCGTGTGGATTAATAGCTTACCAAATGGCAATCAATGATGCGTTAAAATGAAGAGCAGGATCCTGCCATACTGTTTGCACAGCTTACACGCAGATGTGAGTGCTGCCCTGGCTGTTCATTTGTGCATTTCGTGGTCAGCACATGTGTCCCTTTGGGGCTGGAGCTGCCTTAGGGGTTCCCAGGCTACATTGTAATGTTGGAGAGCTGCCGGGATTCCAGGTCTGCATGGTACGATGGTGAGAAGATGCTCTGCTGCCAGGACTGTGGTTTGTCAACGTGTCATCTCCTATTAGTGAATTTGTGAAGTGATTTCCTTTCAGGTGAGGAAAATCTAAAACCTAGACACTCACAAACCCAAAACTGCCTGCTCTTGTTTCACTCTGCATGGAGTAAACAAATGCAAATTATTTTTCAAAAATGTATTTAACTTAATCGAACATGAAAGAAAATGTACTCAGATTGGCTTGGAGGATTTTTTAAAGTCGATCCTTAGCTCCAGGTATTACGGATTCATACATGAAATATAATCAATATATGAAATGAGAATGGAATTATGTAAGTGTTATCAGGTAAATGTTGTCCATTAACTTAACTCATATCAATGTATTTGACCAGTCCCAGAGCCGTTATCATTGCGGGGATACCAAGAATGTTGTCTCCAGTGTTCTTATCTAATGTCAGATAAGAGTTAGAATTACTACTGCTCTTACTAATGGTGGCATTTATACATATTAACACGACCACATAGTTAGGAAATTATCCCCATTCAGCTCAGATCTGCCCTTCACTGAGTCACTGTCACTGAGCTGGGAAATTTATTTGGAGGTGTGGAAGTAAAACCCCTCCCCCTCCTTCAGGAGTGAACAGCTCCTGAGTTGTTAGGGGGGAGGGGAGTTGGCACAATTTAGCATTTTAGGATTTGTAGAACATTTTATATAGAAACAAGGACAAGGATCCGTCCAATGACAAAACCCCTTCCTGCCCCCCAGGATCAGTAGATCATTCTGCATGTTAATGAAGCTAAAGAGCTATGTCATCACTTCTCCCATGAAGACTACAAGAAGAAAAATAACAAATGTTATAAGAAACAATTATTGTATTGCCGGTATATGAAAGGCATTAATCCGTTCCATTCTCCAGTGCAGCTATTTCCCAGACCCAATTTAGGCTAGGGATTTACTGCGCCCGAAGCCGTTGTTCTTTCTGTAAGGGTTTGCTTGCCATAGTAATTGCCTACAATTTGTACCAGTTTGTTTTATTGATCAACCGCTGCGAGGTAGTGGAGCTGTTCATTGCCACCAGCATGTGGTAAGCGCATTTATATCTGCTCAGTCAATGCACAGCTGGGACCACCATCACCACATCACCACATCACCGCAATCCTCTCTGGGCTCAAAGACCATTCTTCCCCAGGCCTGCTCCAATACGTATCGCTCTGATTCCTTATCGGGTGACATAAAGCAGAAGCTGATTTAGTCCAACACCCTAGCAGCCGTAATGCCTGATGATTAGCAGTATGTTAACGTCCCGTTCTAACAAAACAATGTCAAGAAGATGCATAATCAGGGGAGCGTCTCGCATGTCAAAACAGACTGCGCGCAGCGGGGTTCGCAGTCTTACCGCCGAGCAGAGGAAGTCTGTCAAACCAACACGACGGATACCGCTAAATTGGCCGGCGTGTTTTCTCTGAAACGCGTCCGGGGCTGTATGATAATCTCGAGGCACAGCATCACAGTGCGATGGCATGTTTTCCGGCCGTTCCGTCGAACAACGCGCCGTTGAGGGACAGTTCACGAAGGAGGGGACACGGCAGTCACTCTGTATGACCACTGTATTTGCGCCGTATGGTCCCAGCACACAGCTGCTGTCGGTTTGCTGCACTTTAATGGGAATGCATGTAAGCCGGTATGCCAGATGCTGGCTGTAAGAACTTTCATTTACAGGAATCCTAATGGGAGGGCTTATCTATAGCTGAAGTACGTACAAGCACACATTCCAGTAAAACAGCCAGTATCAGTAGAGAAATCTCTAATTTCCTTCCTTATTGCTATACACATTTTTCCAACGAAAGATATACTTTGAAAGATATAAATATCCTTACCATGTAAAACTTCTTAAACTAGCAGTTCTGATCCAGTGTTGACCTCACAATTTAACATCAACATGTCCAACAAAACCGGAAAGTAGCAAGGTTTTAAAAATAAACTGATTTCAGGACTCAATTTTTGGTTTTATTGCAGTGGCTGCAGTGAGATTTTTTTCAAAGGGAAGGCATTCTTGGAATTAATTCAGGTCTAATGTCACTCAACTTCAGGAAGGTATTAAAACGTTTAAAAAGTTTGCTTTCTGTATGAACACATGACATTATAAAGATTTGATTTGTGCATATATAAATCTGCTTCAAAGGACAGAGCAAGATAACGTCCTTTCCTGACAGAATAGTGGACAAAGAACAGCAATCAAAAGTAGAGAGTCTGTTGGCCTCTTGTGAAAACTGAAAGCGAAAGATGTCTTTTCTACTTATGTTTCATGATTTATTATTTTACTGAAGGAGAGAGCTACAATGGCTTCCTCTGGGGTTATTGGCTAAAACGAAGAAGCCATTTACTGACTTCCTCATTTAAGGAATCAGTGAAAGGCTGCTAGCTGGCTAAGTAAATGTAAGGAAGAAGGTGAAGATGGAAATGTAATATCTTAAATTAAGGAGGTGTATCTACTGGAGCCATCAGCCGACTTGTTGACCCATAGCCTGGTTCAGCCCCACCTTCTCCTGACCATACACAGTAGCCCGACATACCCCACTGCTCATGCCTCGCTAACAAGCCCGCACTGAAACTCAAATTAGAGCAGTCACAGAAGGCAGTCTCCTGTACAGGTCTAGTGGTCCTGCTGATTGGGCCCAATTACGCAGAAGGGTGCCGGTAAAAATGGTGTTGGGCAGGCTGCTCAAAGTGTATGTTTTATGATAATATGTGGCAAAGCTGTTACACGGTTTGTGTGGCTGTGTCTATCTTTCTGTTTCCTGATCTGCAGTACCCCATTCCATCCAAGGTGTTCCCTGCCTCACACCCTGCAGGGTCAGGCTGAATGGGCTGAGCGGTTACAGGAAGTTTTAATGTATTATTGTTATTAAGAATGAAATGCCTGGGCCTCCAGCACTTTCTGTTCTCCTTAATGTTTAAGAGCCCTGCTGTGGATTTTCTATATACTGTATGTCAGGCTGCCAGCTTGTTTTGGAAGTTGTGCTTTAATTAGGTCTTGGCTAGAACTACGGGAGATTCCAGAATTAACATTTTAAACTACAAAGGATCCGTTATTATATTGATGTTTCTAACTTGCTGTTATTGTTGCCTTTTTGGTTATGAATCTGTTGACTTTAATAGGAAGGAATTCTAGTACAGTACTACCATTAGGAATACAACTATAGCATACATTCTAACAACAAATATCCTCTAAAAACGTGCATACACAGGTGATGTAAGGGCGAGTGTACTTGCTGCATAGCATTTGACGTTTTTGAAAGATGGCAGCACTGCAATTAGCAATTAGCAATGAATATAAATAGATTCCCTGGAACCTACGTCAGTGCTAATTTGATGCCTGCATTCTTTGTGCCCGTAGACCACCACTTTGATCGGGCTGCTGAAGACAGCGAGACTCCTGCGCCTAGTGAGGGTCGCCCGGAAGTTGGATCGCTACTCAGAGTACGGGGCAGCCGTTCTGATGCTGCTCATGTGCATTTTCGCCCTCATCGCCCACTGGCTGGCCTGCATATGGTACGCCATCGGGAATGTGGAGAAGCCCTACCTGGAGCACAAGATCGGCTGGCTGGACAACCTGGGGGTGTCGATCGGGAAGAGGTACAACTACAGCGACCCCAGCTCCGGGCCCTCCATCAAGGACAAGTACGTCACCGCCCTCTACTTCACCTTCAGCAGCCTCACCAGCGTGGGCTTCGGCAACGTCTCGCCCAACACCAACTCGGAGAAGATCTTCTCCATCTGCGTCATGCTGATAGGCTGTGAGTCTGATCGTAACGCTTCCATTGTTGGGGTGCTCGAAAATGATAAAACATACTGGGTTCCTTTTACTATATACATCATCTATATACGCCAAATATTTTTACGGGTGTTTTATGCTTCATATTGTCCCTGAATCAGCAATAGATCTTTTGCATATGTTACTTAGTCCGAAGCCTATTATTTGAAAGCGATTCCAGTCGAGACCATGTCCCGCTGTAGCGCATGAGAATTCTCTGACCTGAAGGTGGCTAAGTTTTTGGGGGGCGGGGGGAGGAGATCAGTGACCGGCCTGCACTTTGTTCCCCCGTCGTCGCTCTGCAGCCCTCATGTACGCCAGCATCTTCGGTAACGTGTCGGCCATCATCCAGCGGCTGTACTCGGGCACGGCCCGTTACCACATGCAGATGTTGAGGGTGAAGGAGTTCATCCGATTCCACCAGATCCCCAACCCCCTGCGCCAGAGGCTGGAGGAGTACTTCCAGCACGCCTGGACCTACACCAACGGGATCGACATGAACATGGTACGGGCGTCGCCGAGCCCAGCTGCTGCGCCGGTCCTCTGCCTGTCATTGGCTGAGGACTTCTCCTTTCTGCGTCTAGGACCTTCTAAAGCCTTTAAACATACTTTATTTTCTAAAACTCATAAATCCATGACTCGTAAAAAAAAGTAGTAAATTTTGAGTCTTTTAAGTTTTTGTCAAATGGTGGATTGTTTTAATTATTATTTTCAACATGAAATATCACTGTAGCACTGAAATTTTATTCTCACTGAATGAATTTTTGTTAAATATAACAAACTTTTCAAAACCCTGTAGTTCCAGACTTATTTCAATGTACTTATAACACACCTGTCTTTTTCATGTCTGCTTCATACCCAATGGAATGGCTCCACCACTCTGGTAAGAGTAGGAGGTATTTATGTGGGAATCAAACTGATTTATTTATTTTTTTTAATTAAATTTCTGCTAGGAATCTCTACTTAAGTGGTTTTGTTGGGTCGCCAAAGCTTTCACTTCCAAACTGTTTCTGAAACTGGGTTTCTCCATTCTTCTGAATGGACAAGAACAGATTCTTCTGCCTTATCCCAGAATGCAGAGAGAAAAATAAATAAGAGCATAACATTTTGTGATTATGATATGCCGAAGAGTTGTGTTTGCCTCTGAAGACAAGCTTGTTCATTCAGAATAAAAGAGGGAAATCCTGTGACATACACCATAGTGGCACCCTGTAGCTTTCATGTGATTTGTTTCTCAATGTGTGAGTGCAGCTCTGAGCATTTGCCTGCTTCTAATTATCAGGAGTGCTTAGAGCTGAGATAAATCTGTTTGTGGCGCAGATTGACTTGCATGCGGCTGCACCCAGTTGCTTTTGCATGAAACCTGACACTACCGTCATTTTCATATCGCGTAGGACCAAATTAATCATGCTGATCTGAGCATGGCAGTCTGTCAGGGAACTGAAAAATGCCTTTGTGTGAATTGGATGTGTCTACTTAAGAGATATGTGTACTTCAGAGAGATGCCGTACTTGCCAGTTTACTTTTCAAATGAGTCACTTCACACCTTTTTAATAAATAAACATGTCCCAGTAGTCTTCAGCTCTAGAGAGCAAGCCACGCTTAAATTCAGCAAACACTAAATGTGGATGGCTTACATTTTCAACAGACCCCAGCAAACGCTAAATATGGATGGCTTACATTTTCAACCGACCTAAGCAAATGCTAATTGTGGATGACTTACATTTTAACCAGACCCCAGCAAATGCTAAATATGGATGGCTTACATTTTAACCAGACCCCAGCAAATGCTAAATATGGAAGACTTACATGTTCAATAGCTCTTAGCTAACACCAAATGGGTGGCTTACATTTTCAACAAACCTTCGCAAACCCTTAATGTGGATGGCTTCTCATGTGAATCACGTCAGCGATCCCAAATAAAGTTTAACTGACCTGTTGCGCTGCAAAGCAGTTTATGATTGGAATGATGGGTTTTAAGAGACACAGAACCACTTTGTACAACAATTTGAGACTGAGCAAATTTCCCCTTTCTTTTTGTCCCCTGTGTATCACCAACCTGATCACTGTTCAATGTGTTCTCAAATAAGTTGTCAGATTTGTGGACGTAGGGTGTGGTATTTGTTGTTTTGTGTAGTCATAATGGTATAGCGGTATACAGTTGCCTATTCAACTGCAACGGTAGTTGTCTATTCATTATTGTTATACAATGACTGTGTAAAAGACTGAATAACAATTATTCTCTGTGTAAACTAAAGTAATACCACATGACACAATGACTGCAATGGGCAAGAGTAAATGGATATGCTTTTTAATATATGCATTGTTACTCTTTAGTTGCTTAGCAGACATGGCAGACATTAAAATCTTTCACTTCACCCATTTAAACTGCTGGACTTAACAGATAACTCCAGGTTAACTGTATTGCTCTAGGGTACAGGAGCAGTACTTCTCACATTTGAACCTGCGACATTTGAACCTGCAAGGTTTCAAGTCCAGCCTTCCATAGACATTGAAACAGACAGACCTTGAAACATTAAGCCCACCGTAGTAGTAGATTATGTGAAATATCTCAACCATAACGCTCTGCATGGAGGTGAGTTTTGATTTCTTACTCGAGCAAGCACAGTGCAGAGCAGTAGGGAAAAAATAAAAAGCTGATGTCACTGATTTGACTGACAAAAAAAATAAAAATAAAAAGCTGATTGCACTACAAGATTTCAATGTGTAAAATTAAAACAGCAGTGTTGGTGTTTACATGCAACAAGAACAGGAGCAAACTTTTTGTTGAATGTTTGTAGAATGTTGTCTGTATCTCATTTATCTGGGTTTCATTAATTTGCCCCATTTCATTTTGACTTTACTGATTTCTGAAATAATAATAATTTAATTTGGCAATAATTTACAATCTGCGATTTAGAGAGGTCCTTTTGAGTGAAAAAGTGGAATGATTTTCGAAAAAGGAAAAACAACACAAAGGCAAACGTACTCAGTCTTTCTTAACTATGCATGAGCATGTTTAAATATACGGACTGGATTGGCCTCCAAGGCGCAGTAGTGCGTTGTGTTGCTCCTGCTTGCTCGCTGTAGGTGACTGTGTAAATGGTAAATGCCCACCGAAGCCATGTTTGGTCCACAGGTGCTAAAGGGCTTCCCCGAGTGCCTACAGGCCGACATCTGCCTCCACCTCAACCAGAGTCTGCTCCAGCACTGCAAGGCATTTGACGGGGCCTCCAAGGGCTGCCTCCGTGCCCTGGCCATGCGCTTCAAAACCACCCACGCCCCCCCGGGGGACACACTGGTCCACTGTGGCGACGTCCTCACCGCCCTCTACTTCCTGTCCCGCGGCTCCATCGAGATCCTGAAGGACGACGTCGTGGTGGCCATCCTGGGTGAGTGCAGTTAATGTTAACACTAACGAGGCTGCTAATAAATTCAACGTTTTTGAAAGTCAAAGCAAATCCACTGAGCTTTGGGAACACAGAGAGTGGCAGTAAACCATGCAATTTTCCAGTTTGAAAGTCTGCCCTTAATATTATCTTTTACACTGGTTAAATACTACCAAAAACATGATTTTATCAGAGAGAAATTTGTGGAATATTTAAGTTTTGCTTGGAGAAACTGTAAATAAGATTTATTTTAACACAACCAACACAACACTTGTTTTCCCACTTAAAATGAACAGACACAAAATTAGTCACACCCTTGCATCTGCATGCAAAAAAATTTTTTAACTATTAAATATTGTCACCCCATGCTGTGGGAAAATGTTTTGTGAGGCAACCAATAATGTAAGGCTAAAAGAGATCAACATTTAAAATAATACCATTCTCCATTGTGAACACAACATCTAAAAAAATACCATTCTCCATTCCGTACACAACGTTTAAAAAACTACCATTCTCCATTGTGTACACAAATTTAAAAAACTCCCGTTCTCCATTGTGTACAACAACAGCTAAAAAACTTCCATTCTCCATTATGTACACAACATTTAAAAAAACTACCATTCTCCTTTTTGCACACAACATCTAAAGAACTCCCGTTCTCCATTGTGAACACAACATTTAAAAAACTCCCGTTCTCCATTGTGTACACAACAGCTAAAAAACTCCCGTTCTCCATTGTGTACACAACAGCTAAAAAAAATACCATTCTTTCTTGAAAGGCTCAACACAAGAATGTTTTTGGACTACACATTCTACAGACACTGCACTACACATCATACTACATGGCCAAGTGAAAATCCTCAGATCCTGTCTTTAAAAGCATCATATCCTGGTGGAGAGGACGGGAAGGGTCTCATCACGCAGCTTTAAAGAGCACAGGGTCTCAGGTGTAGAAAGCTAACCCTTCTTTAAAAAGGCCCATTTTTCACACAGTGAATTGTCCTTAACTTCACGGCGGGCATAATGAGGTCAGTGACAAGGGAAGAATTGCAAGCACTACATCACACACGTACAGGTGGGAATTATTCCCCCAAAAAGTAGAACTGCTGATGAAGGTTTTTGTTTGGTCGTCGTATACATTTTGATGTAAGTGATTTCTTTAAATAGTTTTAAAGAACTGTTGTCAAAGTTGAAAGAAAAGTATTATTGCTGTTTTGACATCAAGTCACAATGGTCTGGCCACTTCTGTGTGCATGTATGTATTCTGGTGCTTTTTGCGTGGTGTTTGGAGTACCCAAAAATAGGTGCAGTCTGCTACTGCAGTGTGCAGGCCTGTGCACCCGGGACTCAGAGATGTTTGTCTTCTGTGTGAACAAAAGATCAGAGAACCAGGCCACTGCTGACAACACACACACACAGAACCAGGTGATTGGCAAATGAGCCGTAGCGGCCCAGTGTTGAATTTAGTTCCCCCTTGCAGGAAAGAATGATATCTTTGGGGAAATGATCCATCTGTACGCCAAGCCGGGGAAGTCCAACGCCGACGTCCGAGCTCTGAGCTACTGCGACCTGCACACCATCCAAAGGGAGGATCTTCTGGAAGTCCTGGACATGTATCCAGAGTTTGCCGACTCTTTTCTCACCAATCTGGAGCTCACCTTTAACCTGAGAGACGAGAGTGCGAAGGTACAGCAGGTGTAGCAGGGTCGAACTGTTCTCCGATCACTGGCTGGGCTACATTACCTACATCGAGGAAATATCCCTTCTCCAAAATAGAAATCTGTGATCCAAGTGCCATTTTCCATAGAATAAAGCTTAATCCAGACCTCAGTGAATGGTTATATATTTATATATTTATGGTTTATATATTTCTATGTTCAATTTTCTGTGATTCTCACATGTTCGTTTCCGCCCATCTGCTAGTTTGCTGAAATCCTCACGTGGCTTTTTGCAAGTGATAAGGTCATCAGTGCAAAATCCTGTGTGTTTACATGAGCGGAAAGGGCCAGTGTCAGACAAGGCCTTGTAATCCTTAGTGACACAAAAACTGAACTGCGATATCATTAGTCTGTAATCTACAGAAAACTGATATTAATAGTGTTTAATCTAACGAGTGCCGGCAGGGACAAGTATCAGGCAATCTCACTCTGCCTACTCAATCTATGGAGTAAACTCAGACAAAGCTGCATGTGTAAAAATATGGTGTTTTCAATGTCAAGGTCGTGCTTGTGTTTTTCAAGCAGACCAATTATTCGCAAACCAGTGATTCCGACGAAGAAGACACCAGGTGCAAAAGAAAGATATCCTTCAAACAGAGACCATGTTACGGTAGGTTCAAAGTTATCATTTCCCCATTTCACAATTGAGTTGAATTTAGTACAGTGGGGGGGGGGGGGAAATCAGGAAAACTGACGATTCCAAATAAATTTCCCGCTGTAAAAATAACTGATTCCACTTCTATGCACACAGCACACAGTCTGTACGTTTAGAGCAGTCAAAGTTCTTCATGGTTTTAGACCAATGTCTGGCAACAGTGAGTGATCAGTGTTCTGGAAAAAGGAGCGCCCCCCCACACTCGTGTCGATTGCTGTTCCACAGGGGGAAGGCACACAGAGACAGAGAGTGATGCGGACGGAGAGAAGCAGTCATACTCCTCTTGTCTGAAGAGAGAGTCGGAGACCAGGAAAGTGCCGGAGGGGGGCGGGCAGAGGGCTCTGTCGTCTGGGGCATCTGTCCACGGTTACCCCTCTGTACGAGACCACACAGTGGAGCGGGATCTGAACCAAACCAGTAACATGCAGACAAGACCCTGCCTGGACAGGAGCGAGTCCAGAAAAGGTATTGTTTAAGTGGAGAAAGACTTTCTCTTTCACATAACCTATAAACTAAAATATTTCACCACAGTGTTTGAAGGGTTAATGATTTAAAACAGGTATTCAAAGCAAGTCAGGATTGAATTCATTTGTTCCAGACTATATTGTACCATTATAGGGGAAAATGGTAAATTCCCAAGTCAGCCTGCAGGCAGCTCTGCACCTCTGGCCTTTAGGATAGAGTTTGGGGATAAGACTAGTGGTCCTGGTCCTGGTGTCCCTTTGTGTCTGCTGGTTTTTGTACTAACCGGGCTCTTCCTCGTTTGTGTTGATTGAACTGTCAATTGGAATATGGGTTCAGGATTTTACTTCTTTTTACAGTTTTTCTCCATTTGCAACAAAATGTTTATAAGATATGTATGAAAGCAACGGCATTTAAAAAAACCTTTAGTTCAGTTGAAATTAGTAATTTTAGTAATACAAGATTAATTGATAATTCAACTGATTATGGCTTTAATTTGAACAGTTTATTATTCCCCATTACCTTGATGCATTTTTAATTGCAAACTAACACAATAAATTACATAAGACAGAGGGGGTTTTTACACACCCATAACAACATGTTTGTCATATGAAAACTCAAAGCAGCTGAGTCCAGTTTCCAGGCAAACCCTAATTAATTAAGAAGTAGTTTGAGACAAAGACCCACATACACAGGGTTAGAGGATGCAGTGAAACGGCAGCGTTTCGCTCTCTCGTTGTTTCAGACAGCGACCTCGGAGAAACAGAAGCCCCGCGTCACCGCCCTCATCAGCCACGCTGGGTCGCGCAGGGCACCACTCCATTTAGAAATGGAAATGGATGCGTTTGGATTATCACTGAGAAGATCCGATTGCTCCAGTGAGCAATTTTAGTCAAAACAATGAGAATGACCATCTTAGTAATTAAAGGGAAGGGCCTTTTTCTTATTATTTTTACATTTAAGTAATTATACAGATATGATTAATTAGGGCGCACCGTATTTAGTGCTGGAGTAGTGGTGTATTTAGATGACCTCTTCTTGTCTGCTTATCAAACTTCATGCTTTTCATAACACTGCTTACAGATTATCAAAGTAGAGGAAGTGCTTTTTACTGTGTGGTTTACTGCCAGATGTGAAAGTTAGTGTTAGTGTAAGTTACAGTAATAGTGACAGTAACTGTGACAGTAACAGTACATCTATTTTTATGAGAGGGGGAATGCCCTTTTTCAGAATGAATGGCTTTAGTTTATGAATGGTTTAAAGTGATTAATTAGCTATCACTGCTTTAGATAAGCATTGACTTAATTGATTGCAGCACGCTCGGCTGTAATAAAACTGAAGATGAAAATAGAAATCAAAGACTTGTGTTTGTGTGTGAAATTCCTGGCTCATTGATTTTGTGCCATTCAGCCATTACTATGAGGACCTGAGAGTTTTACTCTTTGACTAGTCCAGTTTGTCAGTGAGTTCCGTGGCATATTTTTGTCGTGTGTGTCACTCCTGTTTAGGCCATTCCCTGGGAATATTCAGTGAATTCGGAATATTTTCAGTCTCTGTGTAAGGCCACCACGGCCATTTATCTAAGGCAACTGAGAGAACGCACTCTGGCTACGAAGCTAGAACACACGCTAGAACACACGCTGGTTTCGCAGCTCGGACACACGCATGCTACGCAGCTAGAACGCACGCTGGCTACAAAACTAGAACACACGCTGGCTACGCAAATAGAACACACGCTGGTTACGCAGCTCGGACACACGCTGGCTACGCAGCTAGAACACACGCTGGCTACAAAACTAGAACACACGCTGGCTACAAAACTAGAACACACGCTGGCTACGCAGCTAGAACACACGCTGGCTACACAGCTAGAACACATGTTGGCTACACAGTTAACCTCTTCTAGAGAAATTTATATTATTTCACACTAGACTACATTACAGGGTGACGTCAATAATAATATTCTTGATAGAGGCATTAACTTCTCAGCGTTTCTCTGATTATCCATCCTCCAGTTCTTTCACAGCTTTTACGGTTCATCCTAGAGGATCAGTTCGCCGTTCCTTGGCTTAAGCTGATTACTCCACCTATATCCTATATATTTGCCTTACATAACTGTAATTATAATAATTGTCTGAGTACAACTCACCCATGTTAAGCTGTCCTCACTACTCTAAACATGTGTCAATTTGTGCCCATTCTGTTTTTATCATAAAATAACACCCAGCGATTTCAGATTTTATGCTGACTACAAATTGGACATTACAAATGAGTTGTGCACTTGACCATCAATCAGTAACCACAGCACAATTGGTCCCATTGGTCTCTGGATGTCAAGCGTTCCCAGGTGTTTACTAGAGATAACCCCCTTTGCCCGAATGTTCTGGTCATGTGTGGGGCCGCTGAGATTACCACGCCTCATTTTCAGCAACACAAGGTTAATCACTGACAGCTGACACAGAGGTGCTCATTTCTGTGGTCTGTTTAAACAGCAATTAAAATGTGGCCCGGACACGAGGACATTCCCGTATCTGTGTTTCCTCTGGCAGATCAGCGCGGTGATGAATGGAGTGGCGGGAGGCTGGAGGATTACCTGGTGGAGTCGGTGCAGTTGCAGGAGGTGAGAGGCACAGAGGAGACGGAGAGCGAGCTCACATATGGGGAGGTGGAGCACCGCTTGGATGCGCTGCAGGAGCACCTGAGCAGGTGGGCCACGTCGACTCAACGCCAACTGGCATCGCCGCACTGTTCCGAGGGGCTGGCCGCATGGGCACCACGGAGTGAGGGAGGGTACAGGCGCAAGGCAGGGTACAGGTGCAAGGCAGGGTACAGGCGCAGGACAGGGTACAGGGGCAAGGCAAGGTACAGGCAGAGGGCAGGGTACAGGCGCAAGGCAGGGTACAGGCGCAAGGGCTGCGTGCAAATCCCACCTCAGATAGTCCATTTTTTTTCATGCATTCTGTTGTGAATCGACACAAAGCGCAGAAAGACGATGGCGATGCTTTCCTGCACACCAAAGTCTTTTTTACCAGTAAAAAAATAACCAAAGCTATATTTAACAGCCCAAGTCTAAGTCCAATTTATGTGAAACCAGTGTGGTACAGCCGGCTGCTGACAGAACGTAGGGGCTATTCTTTTCAGTATGGATAACGGCAAAAAAGCCCTGTCTCGCTCAACATAGACATGAGTACATCACCCGGTCTTTGTTATTGTCCCCCTGTGTGATGACACACATGTTACATGTTAGCCCAGTGAGGAGAGAGAAAACCTTCGTAATATTTCAAATCTGCGTCACTGAAAGCTAGCTGTAGAAACAGTAACACATTAAAGCATGTATTGGCTGCCATTACGCGGTTTCTCAACTTTTATATAAAAATACATGTGTGAAAATATTACGAAATAGTAGGCAAAGAAAAGTAAAATACAAAATCAGATTGGGTTTATAGACACACTTGTGGCTAAAATTTCTGCAGACATGGATACAGACAAAGATAATTTAGACTTTTTTTTATCATTATTAAGAGTCTGACAGATAAACCATAGTAGTGCTATGGACTGCTCTAGGGAATTCTTCGAACGCAACCTAGTGTCCAAAATGGGGTACTGCAGTCCAATAAATCTGATTGTTATCACTGTAGACTTTTTCTATCACTGTCACTTTGCAACAAATCAAAACCACTCTTCGACTGATTAAAAAAAAAAAAAAAATTTAAAAAATATAGCATGAACACCTAAATGGATTAGTGATTGTCAAAATACACATTTGTTGTTCCAGGCTGGAGTCCCAGATGACATCAGACATCCAGGCCATCTTGCAGCTACTCCAGAGGCAGTCCACCCTTGGACCCCCGGCATACAGCACAGTGACAGCTAATTCCGATTACCAGAGGCCAGCTATTAGAGTCCAGCCGGTTACTGCCATTAAGATGGACTACAGCTTTGGTTCGACATTGTCACAGGTACAATATAGTCAAAGAACATGTGATGTAAACAAACATCAAATAATTCTCATTCATGAAATACTAAGCCCCACCACACTACACAACATTCCTAATAAATATTGCCAATAGAGGTTAAAGGGTCATTCTCCTATATATTTGTAAATTGTGTTTGAACTGAGCACCTTTTATGCACTACAAGTATTAATGATGAGTTTAACATGCCTACAATATACCAATTAGTTAAGGAAAATAAAGTTGTATGCATATAATATGAGGTTTTACTTGTAATACTTGTACACAGCTTGTGTGCTAGAGTTTGTTCAGAACGAGTTGAGTAGAATTGGGTTACACTGGAGTCATGAACCCATTATTTCAGGCCAGTGCCTATTGGACGCCTGAGGGTGCTGTGGGTTTTTTGGGGAAGGTATAGCCAAAGAGAATGTATGGCAGTTAAGGGGACCTGGGTTTAACTCCCAGCTAGTGGTCCAGTGTGCTGACAAAAGTAGATAACACTCTTTGCTATATCGTGCTCTTTTGCGTAGGTTTGAAAGTTTAGGTCAGACTTATTTCATAACTTGGTAATTGTATTAAGCCCTAACCCAACTAGACTACCAATCCTCTTTTTTGAAATTTAATTCTGGAAAGCCATCAGTCATAAAACAAGTGTCCCCCATGGAAAAACAACCTATTAGTATGTTTCTTGCAAAAAATCTATCTCGTAATTTTCTGAATGTGAATCATGGTACTTCTTATACAACGATAATTAATTATAGCAGTATAGTGCTGTAGTATAGTAGTTGCTTTATTGAAATTTATTTAAACACTTTTTCTGGATTTTCCTTTGGATTTGTTACAATAAGGCATCATAGCACATAAACATCTTTGAAAAATGCAGATAAATACTAAATTAGATTAGATTAGATACCTTGTGCACACATGACCCAGCCTCACTCTCACATCAGGGCAGTCCCTGGTACCAGCAACCGGACCCATTAGGCATAACGTAATCCAAGTATTAATCCAATAGGATTCAATAGGGTCCAATAGGGTCCGTCATGTATAAACCACCTCACACTACTCACCTTTCAATACTCAAAAACAAAATCAAACCTTTGTCTGTTACAGCAAAATAGAAATAATAACAGAATTTGTGTCTGTTTTACAGAGTTCCGAGGAGTTGGAGAAGTCAGACCACAGATCTAAGGTGACCTCATTAAGCAAGGTCCGTGTGGACACAGCCTCAGGGGGCGACTTCCATGGTTTGCTGGGTGGGGACACAGAACATGATGACAGACACAAACAAAAGCAAAAGCCCCCCCTGGATCAGCATCCACTAGAATCCCCCTTGCTTCCAATCCGACATCTTTCACTGCCAGATTCATTCCTCAACAAGACTGAAATGTTGGGACTCCACAGGCCAGCTTCGGATCCTGGTCTACCTGGGAAGTAGGCCTCATTTTGTTTGTCTATTTGCCTGCCGGTCGGTCTCCATTACAAATTAAAATCCTTTGAAGGTTGACTCAGGGTCTAGAAGGATACTGCTCTGCAGTATGCAGGGGAAATGGTTTTTCCCTCATCCTTTGAATTACTTAAGTCACGATACACCATTTAAACATAAGAAGTATATATAGTAATCAGAACTGAATTTAAAACTTTCAATGTTTTATAACAATTTAAAAAAAAATTAATACCACCGATGTTAAGAATAATGTAAAATTTGTATTTTCAATATGGAAAATACAACTTGTCCTCATATTAGCAATTAGGTACCTTTTTTATTTTAGCTTGCAAGCTAGCATAGCAAAATAAAGTTTATTTACTTCACGGCAGGAGGGTTTTTGCAATGTTATCTGCCTTGTTGGATTAATCAGAACAATAGCATCCACAGTACACAATATCAAATTGAATCACAAAATAATGCCGGAGTAAAGTGTATAAAAACTGTGGATGTGACCTAAAGTGAGATGGTTTAGTCTCACAGACCCACAGTTAACATGTTTAGTGTCAGCACTTAGACGTGTTTATGAGATATATTGGAAATATATCCAACTTTTTTTGAACAAACTCTCATTGGAGTGCTCGCTTGTCTGTGTTGTGTGTACATATTCAAAATGTTAAAACTGCCAGCTTTACATATTCAAAATGTTAAAACTGCCAGCTTACCAAGCACCTTACATGCAAGCTCCAGGAAATACATGCATGTTTGGAATTGTTTTCCGTAGCATGTCATAAACATGGCTCATTTGGCAGGCTAAGTGTGAAATTGGCGTGTTTTCTGAGCGAAGAGAAACGGTTTTCTTCTTATTGTGCACAATAATGTGCACTAAAAGGCACATTAGGACTTCGTTCATATCTTCCAGTGTGTTTTTAAAACTTTTTTAAAGTGTTTTAAAAACACACTGAAGTAATGAATTCAAATATACTACAAATGTAAACAAATGCTAAGGATAAGATTTAGCCAATTAACAGGCTCCTGAGATGCAATATTGTGCCTAAAACTAGACTCAAATTTTCGTAGTTGCTAGCAGCATGTTCATAAATTAACTACAAAATCACGTTGTATTCCAAAGTATATACTTAGTAATACATATTGTCGAGTAAGTTCTGAAGCTCACAGAAAAAGTCTTGTTTTAATACCTGGAAAAGCATTCCAGATTTGTTATGATTGATCATAAATCTTGTGTCTGTGGGTTTTGAAAGCAATAATTTGAAATGGCCGAATAAGCAGGCATTCCTTCTGAGGAAACTCCAGTGTGAAGTCAACCATTAACCCCTCATTCGTTAATGATTGCTTATAATCTTACACAGAACATTTGGCATTTAAGACATTTGGATGTTTGAGTTCTAATGCCACCTTCAAAACTTCTTTTGACAATTATGTGACAATTTGACAATTTGGCGTAAAAATGTCCTCCATACCAGATTCACTATCTGGGGTTTGATTTGACATTTGATTTTACTGTATAACACCAGTGGTGGTGTAGAAGTTGATTGGACTTTTGGTCAGTAATATATATTTTCATTCTTTATGTGTTAAGTAATCACTATCCTTTTTCCCCAAAGAAAGTTACAAAAATAAGAAACAGACCCAAATGATTCATGATAGTTTCTGTTAGGTGGCAACTCCACATCCACTTGAATTTGGGCTTCCATCTTTTTGATAAGACTAATTCAATTTCCTTGAATAGATTCTACCCACCAGTATGGGGTCGATAAGGGCCAGTAGCAGAATGTACAGTACAAAAGGAATCTTAGCAAGCCAACCATGACCAATCAAATCAGCCTTTCCATTTGGAATGGTGTGTTTTGAATATTTAATTTTTTTTTTTCCCGGAGTCCCTAAAAAAGTGTAATTTCACTCATGAACAAACATATCTGTATCTCAAAATGGCTAATAAAGGGTCATCTGTTTGATTTGACCAATGGGATCCATTAAGCTGCAGCTTCAGGAAGCCAGACATTTAATCAGGTAAAACATTAAAGACAGTTTTACTGCCATGCACTGTTTATCTTTTATTTTCCCTGCACATGGAAAAGGCTAAGCCAGCAACAACAAGGAGTACAGCAGTCTTTAATGTATTGGTTTTCATCTTAAACACTAATGGTAGTATGTAAAATTGTAAATGTTGTGTGTGTATGTGTATACAGGGGGTAGACAATATAATGGAAACACCAAGCAATATGTGAATGAAATGGCTTCGTGTTTCTGGGTGGTAGTTCTGCTCTATGTAGACTGAATGACTCCCACAACAGATCCGGCTTTCTCCAAACATAAACCTGTCCAGATGTAGAAGAAAGAGAGAGTAAAAGAGGACTCATCAGACCATATTACAGTCTTCCACTGCTCCCGAGTCCAGGTTTTGTGCTCATTACAGCTGCGCGTTGGCCTTGGTTACAAGCGCTTTCCCAATGGCAGTCTTGCCACAAATATCACCCTTGAGAAGCTCACAGTCTACAGTTTTAGTTGTAACTGGTTCACGGAGGAGTAGGTTCCATTCTGGTCACTTTTGTGGTTTTGAGCAACTATCCTGTTGGGTGTCTGCGACTTCCTGCCACCGTTCCTCTTCGCTGATGCAGTTTCCCCTTACAGTTACGGATTTCGACTGTTCCCCTTGACACATTTCCGTTTCTGTACAGACACACTGGCCATTTGTGGACCAACTATTCAAACGAATCTATTAGATCTCCCATGTTGCTTTAGAATCTCACACACTACTGTGTTGGTGTTAATAGCGGAAACATGTTGGTATTAGAATTGAAAATAATATAATACATGTGTAAAATTCTTTTCAATTCTGATTTTCATGGTTGGTCTACCCCGTGTGTGTGCATGTGTGTGTGTGTGATATATATATATATATATATATATATATATATATAAATAATCACACACATACATACACACATTTAAATGTGCATACATATATTTAATTTTGAAAATGCTCTGTTTAAACAGTACAGGTCAGGAAACTGCACTATTTGTACCTATTAAGGTATTATTTTAAAGCATTTTTGAGGGTAAGTCATACAAACGTGACAAACATTTGGATGATAAACTAAAGGAGTGCTCTACAGAACTTTCTAACACAACTATAAGATTTGCTAAGTTTTGCACATGAATTTCAAAATTGTGCCGGGGAAAAATTTCACTTTTTACTCTAGTGCGTTTCACAATTGTTTTTATGCATTTTTAAAGTTTGCCACTGTATATTTTATACAATGCAACACTTTACAGCTTATTTGAATGTTTCTGTTCCTATATATATGTAAACACATTATATATATATATATATTGTGTATATAACAGGGTTGACTTAGGTAACTTTAGAGAAATTGTATAAATAAATCAATTTTAAAAAAACATACAGCATACAGTTGCGTTTATTCTTTAATAAAAAAGGTCACAGAGCAAAGCAGTTAATTATGAAGAGTAACACTATATTTCTATGTTTTGAATTATATTTATTTTAACACATTTCTTTTACACTTTGACTCATATTCATATGATGGCACCCCTTTGCAATATCATTGCATGTACACAGAAAATGACACCAGTGTAGATTAATTAAATCCTTATATTTACACGAAATCATAGGCAATCGTGGTGAATCAGTGGGTGGATTCAATAATAAGGATACTAATTTATTTTTGCAGTGCAACAGTTATATATAGGATTGCTATTGAAATGGTTCAAGTCCAGTCTTCCACTGTTCACTCAATAAGACAGGCATGAACAGTAGTTCAAAAAAGTACAAAAATAATTCATCATATGACACATATAGTCAGTACTGGCACCAGATTTGGCAACAAACATATTATACAGCATAATTTGCCCTTTATAATTATTAATTTGCAAACACAACTTTAAATTTCAACTTTTACTCATACAAATGCCTTTATTCTCTCAAGGAAATACACATGCATTGCATATTGAATAATGATAATTTAAAAAATCATAACATCTTGGTTGATTTCCGACCAATATTTCACTAAAAACGCAGTCGGTGCTGGCGTTCTACCTGAAGGAACAGTAGACTCCCCGTATCCAGGCATCCTCAGCTTAGTCGTTAGGGACGTCACTCAGATTGACATTGTGCACAGAATAAACTACAGGAGAAGACAGCGGAGAAATAACTCAAGCGGATTGGCTTAACCCATGCTGAAGCAGCTGCTATTGGATGGGCGGTGTGGGGTGTGGGAGAACAACCTCTGACACTTACGTCGTCATAAAGAAAGTTCACCGCGCCTTGCTGCATGGGATCTCTCCTCCGGAAATTATCTGTATTAAAATACATCAAACGTACATGCAAGAACTGTGTAGTGTGATTGAATTTGTGAAGGCTCTGCAAACGAAGAAACAGGGAGCCATACCTGTGAGGGCACGGAGTTTCACGCAGCATGCTACATAATCGTCAAAGAAGATTCTGCCGCCCTTGCTGTATCGCTTTATGATGCTGTTGAGAGCTTGAGGGCTGATCCTATATCCTGTTGATGCAGACGAGTCCACAGATAGCACTGCCTTAGTTTCAAGTGAGAACGTGCATGTCGTAATGCATATTGCAGAATCGCCTGGTTATGACAGCGTGTCCAGGACACCAGCGCTGCATTAGTAGAGGTAAGAAAAGCCACACTCACCCATGGCAGAAATGGCTTGGGCCATCTCACAGGGCTCCACAGTTCCACTTCTGTCCTGATCAAACATCATGAAGTTTTGCTTCCAGCCATTCAGAGCCACAAAGAGTTCTTTAAACTCGTTAAATCCCATCTTCCCAGTCATGTCCATCTGAGTGAATTAGGTTCAGGATCCCCACTGTCTGCATATATAATATATAATGAATTTTTCATTGGCAGCTCGGTTTCAATATTCAAATTATTTTATTAAGCAACTAATTCTTAGTAACCCCTAGTATCCAAAGCAACTTGCATAGCTTCACATTTTACACTTTATCAATTAATATAGCTGCAAATTTACAGAATCCGTCTGGGTTAAATACTTTGCTCACAGGTCCAACAGCTTTCTGTTAAGAAGAAGATGCCTTTACCTGAACACAACACCCTCTGTGGCTTCAGCCATTATACAAATATGAATGTTGCCCTTTACCAATGAGTTTCGTACCAGTAATAGTTAAAACAACCCCCAGGTCCTATCCACAATCTGTCGTTAAATGAGTCATTGATCTGTAAAGGATACATCCAGCATAGCGATCATGACTCTACACGTCTCTAGACTGAATGCTGTGGGAGAGAAAAGAAAGCCAGCCATTTTTATTTTAACTTTTGATATAGCTTGGTATCAATACATTCTTAGTATTAGGTATTGTTTTATTTTCAAATTCAGCAATTGTTTGGGGAATCATTTCTATCCGATTTCACTGTTTACAGACGCAGTTTGGTACATTCCGAGGTTTGACTGCATACGTACTGGATCACTATTGCAAATGTCAAACTCTTTATAGATATATTACAACTAGCTACTGTGCTTCCTAGTAACAGACCCTGTAGCAAGAGACACAGTGAAGCCAAAGCATATGCCCACCGTGTTGGCTCCGGCACACCGCGACCCTTAATTGGAAAAGCTGTCACGGAGAATAAATGAATGAATATTGTGTATTTGAATAATCTGGTTGGGCTTTGATGTCATCATTATGACCCCTAGTTGCATTATAGGGAACATTACATCAAACTAATTTAAGGCCTTTGAAATACATTTTTGCATCTTTTTTTTCTCAATATTGTGAATATTGTGTTGACAAATGTGAATGATCAGAGTTCAGGCCTACATAGTGTAAAAAAAACAATTATAAATAAAGGACTACAGTAGTATATTCTCCATGGAATTAGATATGGTTTGTGGACTCACGACTGTAACTGCCACTGATACCAGTTTGCGTCAGACACCTCTGGAGCTCGTCTGCATCGATTTCACCATCCTGTAATAGTAAACAGCATAGATCCAAATTTGCGATTGAGGATAAACAAGATCGCAATGAAATGCATAAATCAGTAATAAATCAGTTTTTCCCTGCCTGGACTAACTCAACTTCCAACAGGCTCACCTCGAAAATCTTAAAATAACGTAAAGTAACGTAAAGTTACTTCTAAAGTAAAGTTGTTGTGTTTTTTTTTTTTTTTACTCAACTAGTAATTTTACTCCACTACTTTTTTCTCAAACTGAGTCTCACTGATATGTAATTGATACAGAGCAACACTGCCCGTTATGTCTTCAATTGACACCAGAACCCTCGTTCACCTCCCTCCCCTACTTACCCTTACTCACCTCTCTTTTCTGGCATATAAAGGCTTTCGCCCAGATATATCTCTAAAACTATGTAAACCCCTGAGTCACCCTTACTCACCTCTCTCCTGTAATATCTATATAAGACTAATGAAGGCTAACTATGGAAACTATGTATTTTAGATTAAGCTAGCAGAGCCCAGAGCTAGATATTGCATGGGTCATTTGTGAACCCACTTATTGAATTGCTGTATAAAATGTGCTCTACATATAGCTTATTAATGTGCAGAAATGTCTGTGAAAACATGCCCTTTATTGTAGAAAACCTGCAGGGCTTATCATCGGTCACTGCTTTGCAGGTGTCACCAACATATCACCTTTGGCTGCACTTTATCCACGTCCTGCTGTCGACAACTCACCTGCCCAGCAATTGCTGTGAAGTAACCCAACATGGGGTCATTGACAGGGGGAGCCCCGAAGTTCCCAGGGTAACCACAATACGCTGGAGCAGGTCCCCCCATGAAACTCCCAGGCATTGGCATTCCTTGGGCTGGCATTGGTCCTCCATACTGAGAAAGAAATGAAACAAAAATGACTAATTTTCTTCCATAGAGTTGGAGCTAACTTTTCTAACTATCATGACAGAGTAAAAAGGCCTCACTTGTGGGTTGAAGTTAACTGTGAAAGGCATGGTAGCTAAACAGGAATCGGGATACATGCAGCACACTGGATGAATACAAGAATACACTGGACTAAAAAAAAAGAAGCTATCTGTTAGTTAAAATATAAACATAAAAAACTGAACCGAAAACTAAACTGAAACTAAAATATTTGCGTTAAAACAAAATATTAATATGATTAAAATTGGAGAGAAATTAGTTTAATAATTTTCTCTCAAGCGAGATTGTTATTATTAGTCAAAACGTGTAAATGTAAAATGCCTCATACATTTTAGTACTGTCAGTTGGATAGGCCCTGTGCAAAGTAGCTATTGAAAGCTACTTAAATTTAACAAATTGTAGACCATAAAATAATTGAATCAATCTGTCATAATATGATAGTAATAAAACCATACAAAAACAATAATAAAAAAATGACCAAGACAATTAAAATTAAAACCTAATATTGAAACAGAAACTGAATCAAAACTATAATAACCTTGCAGCGATCATATCAATGGACTACACACAAAGTTGGTAACTAAAGTGAGACCGCCTATTGGAGGGGATGTTCAGCCACTTTGGTGGCCCAGCAGAGCGCAACTCAGACCAAGAGTACAACTTCAAGACACGGAAATGTGCAAACAACTTTGAGCGAGTCCCTAGCCATACTCTCCCTGCTCATCGCAGGGGACCAGAAATAATTGCAAACTGGGCCGCTGTTCCATACTGCAGAAAATTGATAGCAACCCAGCTATGCTGGATTTGGCTTTCTGGAAGTCACCAGTGGATAGAAAACTTTGAAGAAGTTTAGCTTTTTCCCTTTTAAAGTCCTATTTCAATAACTAACAAAGACAATCAAAAATTATTTAATACACTTTTATGACCATGAAAATTATTGTCAGCTTCAATTTCTTAAACTTAAAAATCATAGCTCCCAAAATCTTTATTGGGTTACCAGAATTAAGTTTTTCGGTAGTCCATTGGATTATGTTAAACACATTTGTCAATGCTTATTTAGCACCTAAAACTGATTTCAAGATATTCCGTGCTTTCCTATATCAATCGAGACCTGGTGTTGTTCAGGAATCATAAACGGGTCCTTCTCGTTTCTTGCTTGACACTTTAAATTTTTAAATATTCTAAATGTAATTTAATGTGTTATTTGAACGCATTGCCGTGAGCTGGGGTTATTAAATGTGCTCGAATCTGGTAGTTGAGTCAGCGTTAAAAGAGAAAAGTTCCGTGTTAGTTTATATTTGCACAACATTGTCAAAATCCTCAAATATTTAAGAGACCGAGGCACTGTTACCAAGAGTTCGGAATGAGAAACGACTATAAATGGAAGAATCTGTTCATAGGAAGAGCGTGTCTTGATTGGTGCACATGCCATGATGACGAGTATAAACTTGTCGGAATGGCACGACACTTGATACTTCCGAAGACATTACCGCGATAAGAATCAAATATTTTCATTAAAGTTGTTTGAATTTGTATGCTTTATTAATGGACTATATCACCAATGGTTTAACAACAATCCGAAGATTCTAAAAGTCCCAGCACAAAATATATGGTGGGGTTCTAACTGGTTTGGATTTAAATAAGACCGTTAATTAAAACCTCCCTCTAGCTAACTACACAACTATCGTTGTCGTATTCTTTTTTTTATATTTAATTATTAGTATTCTTACCATGACGTGAAAGTTGTAATATAATTAAGTCGCTGTAAAAGTTAAGAGCAAGTTAGATTTTCGGTTAATTGCCTAGTAGCTACATTGATAAACGTTTAAAAAAACATGTATTATTTACTTACCCCACCATATCCTGGATAAGCCATTTTAATGCGACGCTAGGCCTCACGTAGATAATTTGTAATTTATGGACAACAATGTGTAGTAATGTACGCCGCCTTAAAACAAATTAACAGACTGCTTCAGGCTACAGTCACCACTTCCTGTACTTTGTCGCAACTGCAATACAGCAGCACGTCATCAAGCAAGCAAGCAAGCTTGTACTGGAAGAGGCGGAAGACAGATTGATGATCTGGATAGCCAATGAAAGATTCGATTTACCTTCGCTTATTGCACCAGCGAAAGTAGCATATGGAACTGCTACTTTGGACAAAATATGTTATTGTAAATTCTTACACATTAATTAAATAATCTATTTAATTTATTAACAGATTTATTTGAAATTAAAACTATATATAAAATAAGAATTATTTCATTATTATCCGCAGTAAATTAACCAAGTCTGTTTTATGCGATACATTTGACTAGCTAATGTTTTATATCTAGTTTTCAAATTGCAAAAGGAAATCAGACTGATTTATCAAACAACCACTGCCAAAATAGTGATTTGACAGAAATTCGCTTACAGGAAATAAAACCAGTCACGCACCTTTTCATTACGTAAGTGAACTAGAAACGAAACTGAAATGAAAGGCGTGTTTTAGAAACAAAATATATGTTCAGTAGGAACTGCTGGAGTTTTGTGTGCAGGCATTCCACCCATTAGTCGTGTGGCTAGTAGTAGGTGCTAGAAAATGGATTCTACGACGGATGAAACTTTACTTTGGCTTATAGGCGATTGCTTCCGAAATAGATTAAAGTTGTTGATTCAAGTTGAGCCCGTTTTAGATTACGTTAAATTTATAGAACCAAATCAGAGAGACTTAATCTTAAATAAAGCTAAAACAGAATGTAATCAACGAGCGGTGGATCTTCTTATTGATACCATAATAAAGGGGCCACGTCCGGCCGGATGGATTAGGGAATTTATCGACGCTCTCGAGGCTGCTGGATGTAAACATGCTGCCTTTTATGTTGATTCGGAAGTTCTTCCCCAACCTTCACTGGAGGCTACAAATGACGACTGCGTTCATCTAATTGATCTACTTTCACCGACACTTCTAAACATGAAAACTCCTGATGTCTGCCTCGTCGGTTTTGCGCTGGATATATTAACTGTAGAAGACAGGGAAATTGTGAGTGGGCCAATATTTACTTAATACATGGGAGAACCACTTAGTGCATGGTGGCAGCCATGGTATGGTAAACAATAACAGGACAGTAAATACACAGTGGTATCGTTTTGAATATTGTTTACATTTACATGTGTAATTCGTTGTTAAATGCATGCATTGGTGGAACCGTTTAACGTGGCTAATTTCAGTCTTAAAAATTCTGTAGACTATTTTCAAAAGCGAATAATATTTTATTATACTATTAAAAGTTAAATTGTAACTCGTGTAATTACCAGAAGAGGGAAATCTTGTAATGACGGCCTGCACAGCTATATGAAAAAATGTCCTATGGTTTTTAAAAAGTGACCTATAGATTCCCCAAACTCACCCTCGTTGTTACAGATTATGGCTGAAACTACAAACAAGGGAAACATCAATGGAGCCCGGGTTCTTCTGAAAAGGATAGTACAAAAGCCTCCGGGTTGGTTTTCAACTTTTCTGCAGGTACTGAGAAAAACTGATCACCATCTCCTGGTCAAGGAACTTATGGGAGTTGACCCATCTCAAGACCATGAAGGCAAGAGAGTCTTATTCTGTATGGGATTCTTTTTTCTTTTTTTTTTAATCATGGTGGTGCTAAAATGGTATTTCACTACAATTGTCAAAATACGATAAACATTTTAATTGATATAAATCTTATATACATATACAGATACACAGTTATGTGATGGTACGTGTAGTGGTCAAGGTTACAGGCTTGTAACCAAAAGGTTGCCAGTTTGAGTCCCATCCCAGCTGTTGTATCCTTGATTGCTATTATTATTCTAATAATAATCGCTGTTTTAAATGTCACGTTTAAATGGAAAAAAGAGTGACAGTAAAATGTGAAAATGATCCTCTCTCATTCAGAATTGGCTGCTGAAGGCAATGAAGAGGCCAGTATGTTGAAGGATGAGACTACGCTTCCTGAAAACCCAGACAAACTGGACATGGCAGCAGACATGTTGAAAGATGGCGCTACTGTAACTGACAACAACATTGAGCAGAATGAGAAGACCAGTTCTGTTGACGGGGGAGAAGGGATACAGGGTGAGAGTCCCAGCTCTGTCTCAGTAACTGCCTCTAGAAGTACAGGTTGCCGTCCCGTCACACAGCATTCAGAAGAACTTTAAATTACTCCTTGACTCGAGTATCAAATTAACTTCAAATATCAAATTAGGTCATGAAAGGACATGTTATCTTAAGATACCTTGTGTTTGTGACTAAAACAAATATAAATTAATCATAAATGTAATTCTTCCGCATACAGCCCTGAGAAAACACCGCGTAATGCCTGTATACATCAGCATATGTGATATATTTTATGTCTTTTAGATTTGGACCTTTATAGCGCTGATGTGCAGGCAATGGATGAAACGCAACAGGACAGTTTAAAGCAAAACTCAGGTATGTGCTGCTCATTAACTTGTTCTGCGTAACAGTTTGGGTTGCTGAGCTACATAAGCACTGGATGTTGGCCTTTCTCTAAATGATGGAATCACTTTTCAAATGTCTTAAACAGGATGCAGAACAGCTGCGTGCTGGGGTGATGTCAGGGTAGAAATTACCCTCATTTCTGGGCCTGCTGATGCAACCTCCTTTCCTTCGCTGCTCCCACTGGTTGAGTTAGCTTCTTTAGCGTATAGTTATTAAGCATAAGCAAGCATTGGGCTGTATAAAATTGGTTATATTGAGATCCATTCAGTGAAAGCAGTCATTTCTTTGCTTGCCTAGGAAAAATGCGACGGTGCGATTTCTATATAAACCCTATCTGTTTTCATGGGCTTTTAGTTCCTTCCACAGCATGTCTGCTGTGTGCACAAGTCATCAATTACCACTACTGAGGACGGACCCGTTTTCTAGCGGATGTGATCTTCAGCGGTCATGGCTCCAGTGACTGCTTAATTTCTGTCTCACTGAAGCTCAAAGTGATTGAACCTGGAAGCTTCTCCTTCCACCTTTACAACATCTGATTAAATCAGATATAGTTATAACCGCGTGGTGCCCCTCGGGACACTGAAGGAAGAGAGCTCCTGTTGGGATGTTTACTGTTCTTTTGCATTTGTGAAATTTACACATTTTCTGAGTGCAAACATCTGAATAATAAGCAATCTATTTTTAATTCTGTTAAAAATGTCAAGCAATGAAAGTGTTCATAATTAGGGATGCATCTGGTTTTTGACAGTTCCAAATAATACTGCACCAAAGTAAATACGATCCAACACCTAGAGTGTAAATAAGATTTTAGATGTTTTTTTCCCCCAGATGTCTGACTCACTAGTGTCTCAGGCCTGTGTGACAGCAGTAATGACCTGAGCTTTACTCCACAGCCTGTGAGGGAAAAGCTGGAGTCACTAAGGACACCCATATTGTTCTTCGGCCTTATCAGATGGAAGTGGCACAGCCCGCCTTGGAGGGGAAAAACACCATAATATGCCTTCCAACAGGAAGTGGTAAAACCCGAGTTGCCGTGTATATTACTAAGGAACACCTGGACAGGCGGAGACGGCAGAAAGAACACGGAAAAGTCGCGGTGCTCGTCAACAAGGTGGATTGCCCCTGTGAACTGTACCCACAACCACTATTTACTATCTCAGTCATTCGGCTCCTCAACTTTCCCTCTTTGTCTTGCCTTACCCTGCACCAATGCAGCAGTCAAAGTTGGTGGATTAAACTAATCAAACAGGAAGATAAAACCAACTGTCCCTTTTGCCAAAGTCTCCCTGTGCTCGAGTTCAGAATTACACCAAGATGTTTAGGTAATACAGGGACAGAAAAATGAACAGTTTTGTCTATTTAAAAAAAAAATGAACTTCTCCCTGGACCAGTTTTAAATAAACCGCTGCTTTTAAATACAGGGACTGAATGTAAAAAAAGTTGCTTAATTTACTAAAACAAACACAGCGCGAGTTGAAATATGCTAGTCTACCTGTTTAAGTGGAAATAGTCTTTGAGCGCCTTTGCTGTTGACTGAGCGCCTGTACTGTATGCTGTTCTGTCCTCCTGCAGGTGCCCTTGGTGGAGCAGCACTACTCTACAGAGTTCGGGAAGTTCCTGAAGAACCAATATAATGTGGAGAGGGTCAGTGGAGACTCTCAACTCAAAATATCCTTCTCGGAAATCGTCAAGAAGAATGACATCATCATCTGCACAGCCCAAATCTTGGAGAATTCCTTCGCCAAGGCTCAGAATGGGGATGATGAAGGGGTGAATTTGTCAGGTAATTTTAAAAGTCTGTAGTTGTCCTAATTTCCATATGACCTTGTTTTGCTCTGAACATGAATTAAGCATTTGCTTAGCAGACATGGGGTTTGCATAATTCACAGTCTACTCATTGAGACACCTAATATTTAGGTATAAAACAAAACCAGTTTTCCTCCTAAAATTTAAACCTGCTCTGCATTGGTTACAGCTAGAGGTCTTAAGTCTTTACAAAAGTGGGGGTTTGGGGGTAAATCACTGCATTGCTCAGGAATTACACCAGATATCAAGAAGAAATTTGGACTGTTGTTGAGTACTTTTTCCAAGACTTTTCAAGAGGAAACGGGGTGTTCAAGGATCGATCCTGTTACAGGTTTCTTGTCAACACCTGTCCATTGGCCCTTAGACCTAGCTCTCTCCAGCCAGAGTGGAATTCCCATCAGTATAATGTGCAGGGCGTTTCCAAGGCCACTCAGCTGTTTAAAATGTCATTGTACAGTTGATGTCATTCTCTATCATGGTGACTAGCAGACTTGAGGTTGATTGAAATAGGGCGGGTGTGTCAGAGTTTTCCTGTACTTTCCTGTACATCACATGGTACACATGATGTAGCGGAGAGCTGAGACAGAGGAATGACTCCAAAAGGGAATCCAAAGCAGCTAGGAATATACGGTGTTAGGATACAAGCTCTAAAAGCAAGGCTAATGTGAACACCCAGTGGCATTTTAAGTTTAATTGAAATTGAAATCGGTCTAGAGCAGAACATTGTCTAAGAAACGAAATAATGTAATGTGATTTATAACCGATTTGTTTGCTTGTGTAGACTTTTCCCTGGTCGTCATAGATGAGTGTCACCACACACAGAAGGGTGAAGTGTACAACCACATCATGATCCGCTATTTGAAACAGAAGCACAAGAACTCCCAGCGGATAAAAGAGCAGAGGGATCCTGTGGCAATTCCTCAGATCTTGGGCCTGACAGCTTCGCCTGGCGTCGGAGGAGCCAAATCCCCCCAGAAAGCTGAGGAACACATCCTGAAAGTAAATGGTGCCGTCTCCTGACATGTGTTGTGCTGGTCGACTTGACTTTCTGCATTGTTAAAGTGTCCATATGGAGCTAAAAGCTGTCAGAAATTGTCTGAAAGAGCCGTGTTGATAAACAAAGGTCGGCTCCTTCAACATACTTCCTTTTTTGTTCGATGTTTTACTCATGCTCTTTGTGTGTGGCTTTCCTGCAGATCTGTGCAAGTTTGGATGCATTCAAAATAATGACAGCGGACCTGGGAGAACACATGAAAGAACCATTCAAAAATATTGCATCTATTGAAGAAAGAATAGAGGTGACGAAATTTAATGTTTAAAACTTCTGAATTCACTTCCAGTTTGAGTAAAGTCAGCCCTTGCTGAGTTTCCCTGGGGGAAGGTTTGCTGAGATATGGCCATCTTCTGTCGGCAGATGGGGGGGGGGGGGAGTACGTGGCAGAGCAATGGGAGTTCTGGAAGAGAACCAAAGCCTGTATATAGTCACAGAACCAATTAGCCTCCTATTTATTGGTCAGCTGATATATTAAAATCAGGAAGTGGAAGGCTTCCAGAGAGGAGTAAGGAGGAAAAATGCGATATGACCAGGAGAGTGTTTGGTCCAAGTTTTTTGCTGTATTGTGTTTTGTGTATTGGTTCAGAACCCTAATGGTATCTTATGCTCCTCTTAGCCGTTTTTTTTTGATATAAGTTTTTTTTGTTTTGAACGTCAGCCATGCCTCACTGCATTTGTGTCCTGGGACCTTACCCTTTTGGTGGTCAAGCCCCGCAGGTTTGCTTGACAAATGAAGTGCCTCCCAATGCCAGGGTTCTGGGTTCTATGGGTTCTGGGTTCAAGGCTTGAGTTTGTGCTTGTGTGGGTATCCTCTGGGTGCTCCAGTACTCTCCCTAGATCCAAACACCTGTGGGTTAGCCTAGCTACTGCAAATTTAGCCATGTGTGAGTTAGTGCATGACTATCTGTTTCTGGTGCTGTTCCTACAACGGACTTCTTCTACAATGAACCATCTTGTGTCTGCTGGGACTGGATTCTGATGCCCCATGTCCCTGAAGCATCCTGTTTTTTACACGCCTTACTTGATGCAAAATTACACCAAAAAGAAACCTGATCCAACCCATAGCTGTGATAAGTAAAATAGAAGGTTTTGACACTCCCTGTGTTTAAAGTAAAATTTAACGAAATGTGGCAATCAAAGCAATTACTTTCCAACCTTACATAATTTAGAAATTCCTCAGTAATATGTGGCTTCTTGTAACATCTGGAGTAAACATTGTCAACCACAAAGCGAGTACCGAAAGTATTGTTGGATCCTATCATGAGTTATGACCGACTCTTACAAGGTTTGCATTTCGGTAAACAGGTGGGCAATAGCTAAGCTAAAACCCACTGCTATTAATTACTAATTAATTAATTGCATGTATATAGCGCCTTATATCCCTATATAGTGAATGTGGGGGAAACTCTCCTCAATCCACCACCAATATGTGGCTCCCACCTGGGTGACGCATGGCAGCCATTTTGCACCAGAAAAAACTAAACCCTCAACACACATCACAATTCATCTGATTTAATGGTCTAACTGATTTGGTTAGGAATGTAATGCATTTCAGAGTGAATTTTGTAAATATATTTAAAAAAAACCGACATCCAAACCAATAGTCGGACTGAATCATGTTTATAATCAATAATATAAATCTTGCTGATCTCTGCGAGTCAATCGAATACAAAAGATCAAACAATGTTCATTGCGGTAATTTGCCTACTTTTTTGTCACGCGTGATTGTTGACAGTATTTCAGTTTACACCAAGTTTATTTCTCCTGTCAATCATAAAACTGTTTATATTTACCTTGCCATTGTTTCTCCTCCGTGTGGTTATGAGCAAATCAATCCAATCAAGTTAGGTGTGTAAATAAGGTCATTTTTAAAGAGAAAAACTTCTGAAAAGAGAATCCAGCATGAATCGGCCTGGTGTAAAGTTAAACTAATTATATAGCATTCCTGACCATTGCCTTTCTGGACCCCTTCGGGGGGGGGTGTTATTAAAGGAATCATGAACGACTTTCCTGGCCTTTGCCTTTCAGGACCCCTTCGGGGATGTTATTAAAGGAATCATGAACGACATTCATGCGCATGCTGACCTGAACCCCGCCTGTGACCCTGGCACCCAGAGCTATGAGCAGTGGGCAGTGCAAAAAGAACAGAACGGTGAGATGGCTGCCTTTTATTATTCAATATTATTTACATACTGTTATTTAAACATATTGTTTGTTTGTGTATATGAACGGACATATTGTTTGTGTATGTGTGTGTCTGTTAAATAAACAGACATATTGTTGGTGTGTGTATGAACAGACATATTGTTTGTTTGTGTGTGTGTGTGTGTGTGTGTGTGTGTGTATAAATAGACATATTGTTTTTGTGTATGTGTGTGTGTGTCTGTGTGAATATAGAGACATTGAGACATATTGTGTGTGTGTAGATAAACAGATATATTGTTTGTGCGTGTGTATAAACAGACATATTGTTTGTGTGTGTGTGTGTATTAGACTGTGACAACCACTGGGCGAACTGGCTGTGCCGCACGCAACGGAGAGAGGAATGCACACAGAAAATGCTCGAGTTAGCTTGGAATACGAGCACGGTTTTTTATTCGGCACACTTGTGGCGGAAAACGCAACACAAAGTCCTCCCGGTTCGGGGTATAAGGCAACAAAAAAACACAAAGAAAATTCCTCCCGGATCGGGGCATAAAATAACGACAAATGACGCCCGGATAAAAAAGGAATCCCGTCCTCCTCGCTCGAGGGAATTTGCGGGGTCTCGTTCACCCGTCGCCAGCCCGATCTGAAACAGAGAGCACAGTGCTTTACCTTCGGCGCTTGGTACCTGCATTCGGTTTGCGTTTGTAGCCTCCCCGGACCTGTCCCCTAGGTTGAGGGGGGTGCGGCTTCTGCCGCATCCGCCGTCCCGACACCCCGGGGTTGCCACAAGACATATTGTGTGTGTGTGTGTCTGTGTGTAAATATACATATTGTTTGTGTGTGTGTGTGTGTGTGTATAATCAGACATATTGTTTGTGTTGTTAAATTGCAGCTGCAAAAGAAGAAAACCAGAAAATTCGAGTCTGTGCCGAGCATCTCAGACAATATAATGAGGCCCTGCACCAAAGCAACACTATTCGAATGTCAGACGCCTATAACTTCCTCAATAAATTCTACGATGAGGAGATGAAGAAGAAAATTGCCCCAGAGGAGGTGGAAGCCATTACAATCACAGACACTGACCGATTCCTCTTTAGGTTATTTAAAGGTACTTCTTCAGGGGCAATGGACTCAACTTTTACGTGAACCATGCAGCTACAATTGAATGATCCTTCTGTCATATTCTTCACTGTTTTTTTTATTTCTTTTTTTATGTGTTTCCCCTTTTTAAGATAACAAGAATAAACTGCAAGACTTGGCAAAGCACCCCGAGTATGAAAATAAGAGTCTGTACCAACTGAGGTTAACCATTCTGCAGGAATTCACCAAAAGAGATGAGGCGAGAGGAATAATTTTCACCAGAACCCGGCTCAGCGCCATCGCTCTAAACCAGTGGATCCAGGAGAACAAAAAGTTTGAGGAGGCTGGAGTAAGAGGGAGCTACCTTATTGGTGGTGGAGACCAGAGTGTGGTCAAACCCATGACTTCTGTGAGTAAACGCTTCTGATTTGGAAAAGTGCAAATAATTCAAAATACTTATTTAATTATTTTCATTTCAGTTCAAGTTTTTATTATCAGAGGCACTGAGTGCGACAATATTCAATACATGCTTGCAAACTCTACATGCATGTTAAGGAAGTGTTTTATGCGGTACCAAGAAACTAAAAGCATTTTCTGTCTCAATTTGTCGATGAAGCATTTGAAACCATCTACATCAGCAGATTACAATGGTAATTATAGGTGGCTGTCGATTTTCAGGTGGGGTGTATTTGTCATCGTCCAAGTCAGAGGGGGTGTACATATTCCCCCTGTACACCCTAGCACCAAAATTCAATAAAACTTGTTCCATGCATAAACAACAGCAATAGAAAAATAAGGTCAACTTAAGGCCCTTGAAAGGAGATACTATTCTTTGTACAAAGCATTTTTTTAAATCTCGATTTTTATTTTTTTTTAGATATTGCATTTAAAAACAAAAAACGTGAAGTTCAAATACCAAAGGACACATTCAAATTAAACTGAGGCTCAACTAAATTGGCCAGACTGTTTTTGGAATATTGAACTTCTCCAGAAACTCAGAGCTAGCTCCTGCAGACAAATAGCCACCTTCATCTGGAGACTCACAACGCTTAACCATTTTTTTTTTTGTCCAAAAACTCTATTTCAGGCGATGCTTCCCTTTAAGGGATGTCAGTGACATTAAATTAACCCAACTATGCTTCTGTATTACAAAGTACAGACAGAAATTAAGTACCACAATATTTTATTTTGTGTATCATAGTTTTGTACCCTGGTCTAAGTCAGATTACACTAAACATTACAGAACAGTACACTTTTGTTGATGTTTATTAAACATTGTTACTTTTGACATGAAATGCTGTGTAGAAAGTCGCTAAAATGAAATTCTATATGGGAAGTTGCTAAAAAATGTATCTTGGATCAGTATTTGTTGTTTTTAAGACTTCATCATGTATCACTAAGCCTTAGCACTGTGAGAGTTGTGGCGATTCTTTCCTTTTTTCCTTTAAATACCAACGCTCTCATCTGCACATAACAGAAAGAGCAGAACGATGTTTTGAGGAAGTTTCGCACAGGAGAGATCAATTTGCTCATTGCAACGACAGTGGCTGAAGAGGGTCTTGATATCAAGGAGAGCAACATTGTCATCCGATATGGCCTGGTGACCAATGAGATCGCCATGATTCAAGTAAGTGATCAAGAATTCGATTTTTTATTATAGTGTGAACATTTTCTACAAATATTCCATTCATTATTAAATTGCATAGACAAACGTATTTTTTCCCTTAACTTCCCTTAATCAATATCATTCCAGTGCATCCGTATTTGTTGATAACTGTAAAACACTATTAAAAAGTTTCACGTTTTCTTCAGTGACACAAAACAATCAAATCAAACACGGCAGATTATAATGTGAACAACTGAAAAGATTTATTTCTGCGGAAAATTCAAATGAAACTGCAAAACAGATTCTTCCTAGCATCATTTCAATATAGACGTGTTGTCTAGGTGCTAGAATGCTGGATAAAATCATGAATGAATCAATTTATATTCACTAGCATGGTTTTATTGTCTTATTGTTAGGCCAGAGGAAGAGGGAGAGCAGAAGATAGCAGTTACACTTTAGTGGAGGTTGCGGGTTTGGGAGTCTCTGAAAGGGAAAGCGTCAATGAGTATCGTGAGAAAATGATGGGCAAAGCCATCCAGAAGGTTCAGAAGTTAAATCCAGATGAATATAACAAGAAGGTAAGGGCTGGCGTGAACAGCCTAACAAATATCATCTGGTCAGGCATTTTTCTTGACTGAGTTAATGAGTTACAGCAATGTAAAACTAAAAATTGGTTCTCTCGTGTTGCTAGAAAGAGGAATATCAGTTTCAGACTATCATGGAGCAAAAAGTTCAGTCCAAGAAAAAACTGAAAAAAGTGATGAAGAAGGAGGATCCGGGAAAAGTGAAGTTTGCGTGTCGAAACTGCAGCAAACCAGCCTGCTCAGGGAAAGACGTCCAAATCATCGCAAACATGCACCATGTCAATCTCACTGATGAATTTAGGTGGGTTTCCCCCTTTATTCACTGTAGAAACTGACGTGAAACTTCAAGATTGATTTTCTTTGTTAAAAATTTATATAGCCCATTAATACAACTTCTGGCCTCATTTACAGGAAACTGTTCATAGTTAGAAAAAATACTGCATCACAAGAGAGACTATTGGACTATGAAGCAAATGATGTAATTGCATGCAAAGGCTGTGGACATGTAAGTTCAGTCAGAGACATTTCTCCGTGCTTCAAGTCACAGTATCTCTTATTCAAACGAATTTAAACGAATTTAGATGAATTTAGATGATCGTACGACAAAGTCCTCTTTTGTGTATTGCAAAACTGTTGCATTCTGTTGTCTTCTGTTGTGCTGTAAAAATAAAATTGCATGAATTAGTCTTGATCACAGTTTGTCCATTTTAAGTGACACAAGCAACACTTTCTATATCACGTTTATAAGCTCGTATCTGGAAAGGTAGATTGAGATGATCTTTTCTCCATGGCCAGACTTGGGGCTCCATGATGCTGCACCGAGGAATCGACTGCCCCTGTCTGCACATCAGAAGCTTTGTGGTGAACTATGGCAACGAGCAGAACATGTATGACACGTGGGGTCAACTGCAAATTCGTTTTCCGCCATTCGACTACGCCAACCACGCTAACAGGTTCCTCAAGAATTCTGGCTCGGATGAGGACTAAACTGAACTGGTTTGGTTGGTGTGCCGAGTTACAAATATCGATTAAACAAATCCGCAGGATCCAGGTTTTTTTTGAAGGGTGTGGAATTTTGCTTTTACTTTCAATATTTATGAATCAACTGTCGCTTTAATCATGCCTTGCCCTTGCCTTGTCATCCGGTAAGTGTCAGGTTTAACAGCTTGGTCAAATTTACATGGCATGGGCAGCAGTTTGGTGTGTTTGTTACTGTTTCCTTGTTACTGCAAGTAATTACAATTTCAATGAGTTGTCGATTAAAAAAAAAAATCACAGAAGAATGCTTAAGTTCTTTGAAATTAAGTGAAAATAACTTTTAATCTAATAATTGCACAAAGATCAATTATGATGCTACATTAAACATTAAACTGGTGTGTTATATGTGACTGTAGGGTATATATGGATTTTATTACTAATGCACACTGCACACGTATCTAGTTAACAATCGTCCTTGACACAAAGGACCTTAAACCAAACACAAAGCAACCTTGGGATGCCCCTCC
>JAOYSI010000600.1:0-18020 GCA_025775065.1 Hiodon alosoides | reverse complement strand
CCCCTCCCCCCCCCCGGGCCCCCCCCCCCCCCCCCCCCCCCCCCCCCCCCCCGGCCCCCCGCCGCCCCCCCCCCCCCCCCCCCCCCCCGCTCCAGTTGCTAAGTAGGGTGTGTGAAGATTCACAGATTGTTGAAGATATGTAGGAGGGACCTCGACCGAACATGTCAAGGCTAGAATTGTGAAATGAAGGCAGGCCGCAACTAACAACCACTGGCTCATTTAGAAAGATTGATGACCCGAGCTTTTGTGTTGCTATCCAAGGGGGGCACTGCTTTTTGAATGCTGTAGTCCTGAAAGACTGGCTGGCAGGGCAATTGCAGTTGCCCAACTTGTGCGCCATCCAGGCTGGATTGAAAAGTCAATTGTTCTCACTTTGGACAATTTATGATAACTTCAAAGAAAACCTCTCCTTATCTAACCTGCTGCATCTCATAGACACAGTGAAATCATTTTGAAAAACACAGGGCGGGGATTCGGCTAAATGTAAAAGTAATGTCAAAGTAAAAGACTAATCAGATGGTTATTGGGTCAAACCTAACCAGAACTATTGCTGTTTTGCACTCGATCAAGGACATTTAATCCCAATTGCTTCAGTAAATATCCATTTGTATAAATTGATAAAATGCTAAATTGCCACTCTGGGTAAAGTATGTCTGATGGGACGCTAAGTAATGCACACACATGCACATATAAACGTGCACACACACAAGGAGAGACTTAGCGTTCCACTCTCAAAATGATCCCTAGAGCGATAATGCTCTCCCCATTCCAAGCAGACAGGAAGTGGGCCAGCAGACTGCCTGCTGGGTAGCAAGTTGGACAACTGGGTGGCATCAGCAGCTTCCTGACGATAACGACGTCATGTGGTCAGGGATAATGACCGCCTGTCAGCATGGCAGCAGAGTGACTGTGCAGGGAATCCGGCCAGCTGGGTCGCCCGCACAAACACTCCCACATCACACAGACTTTTGTTTTTTGAAATAAACACCAAGCGCTTTTAAACACCAACTAACATTTTGGTTCCTAACCATTGCATTATTTTCTCATTTCAACACCACAAGAGTTGCAGTGCATTACAATGCATGTTATATTCTTATCTAGATTGTGTGTTTATTTTTCGAATTGTTATTTGTCGTCTGGTAAAGATACTAAATATAAGAAACTGGCATCAGACTGTTTAAAGTTAAATACATAGGAATATTTAAGTAACAGTATTTTTGCATGCAGTTAATATTTTGCATACAATGTATTTATTGCCTGCAATTGCTATAAATTGACTAACCGTAGCATTTTAAGGTTAACTTGACCATTCCCAGCCACAAGATGTCGTCTTAAACATGGTTTTAGCAAATCATAGTCCTAACCATTGTGGAGGCAGCGTTTATGAGATAAAGACAAAAAAAAATAAAACTATTGGATTGACTTACTGTTCTTTTTAATAGTAAAATCTCGAACCTCTGATGAGGAGTTGAAATTAAAAACATTTTCCCACAGCAAAAGAGTCCTTTACGAGATACTATGACGTGACGTCACGCTTTCTGATTTGCATATTTCACAGTATATTTCCTATGCTTCTGCAATCCTGCATCAGTCCGCTGCTGCACGAAGAGAAGTGGGTCTGCTTGCATCTGAATCTCTGGTGAGCGATTCCAGATTTGGTTTTCATTTTACTTTTTTTTTTTTTTTCCGTCATTAAATACCAAAACTCTGACTGATATTCACTGCCTGAATAATATTTCGCAATGGGAAACTGTATTGACTTTTTAAAAATACAATCAAAAAACAAAACGTATTGTTGGGCGTATGCAAAGTGAAAATAAGATAATCGTCTGTAAATCTTTCCAAAAAATCTAATATTCTTAAGGATGAATGTGTATTATGCTATTGACATTGTATTTTTTTCCCGGTTTGCCTACGATACATTTTAAATTCTGAAATGCTTCAAACTAGTGTAAAATACAGCAATAGGTGAAATATGGTTTTGAATGATGTGTTCGTTTACTTCATAAAATCACGAAAAATCGAATCGTGATGTTTTTTATTCGGAATACAGACGCGATACAAAAGCACGTCCGGTAGGAACGTGCTGTCTGCTGAGATGATGCCAAGCAGGGCGGTGGTTCCTTAGATTGCGGACTGAGCTTTTGTTTGAGAACATCTCGCAAACGCATGCCCGCAAATAATAACGGGCCTTCTGGATTTTTGCATTTATATTGATAATCTTATTGTCGCCGATACATATTAACACATTTTAATTGTGATCTGTTAATGCCGCAGTTAATGGATTTAGGTTGTAATGCAGGTTTTCATTTGTATTTTTGACCCGTCCAAGTAAGGGTGGGTTTATTGTATCGTCTTCTGTAAATTAACGAAGGCGCAAGAAGCAAGCTTTAGAAGCCGCAAGTTTAGCGCGAACAAAAGAGGCGCGCTTCAGACCTCGTCGCCGGAGACGTCGCGCACTTCCAGTCGTCCGCTTGCGCAGATATTTTAACAGTTTTTTTTGTGTTGTTTTATATTTGACTAGATAACCTACAAACATGTCTGACAAACCCAATCTGGAGGAGGTCACCAGCTTCGACAAGAGCAAGCTGAAGAAGACCGAGACTCAGGAGAAAAATCCCTTGCCGTCACAAGAAGGTGAGATAATGCCATAAAAAATTTTGATTGTCATTTTTATGTTGGAACAGGAGTGGCCGTTGTTCGAGAAGATGTTTGTGTAGTTGTTTTGTAATCTTTTTAATATGTGCAATGCCTGACTGTCTAAAACTTATCTGTCCATTCTTTAGCTTTCAATTTAACGGTATGAATCGCACTGCTGTTATTTTGAGTGACTGATGTCTTTTCCTGGTTTATGCAGTCATCGAACAGGAGAAGCAAGCTGAGTCATCGTGAAGACCGACCCTCCACCATGCACTGTACATTCCACAAGCATTGCCTTCTTTTTCACTTCTTTTAGCTGTATAAGTTTGTAACCCAAAACCTAAGTTGCATTGTGATTGGACGAAAGCAGATGACTGCAGCCCAAACCCCCCCCCCCCCCTCCCCTGTACCCTACCTTACCCTGCCCTTCCCCTCATTTTTAGCAAACCCCTTTCTACAGCAATGATGAAAGAAAACTACTGACTGGCGGTCTGTGCAGGGGGGGGGCCCATTGCCTGTCCTGAGGTTGTGTCACACTGTCCTAATTCAGTCCCGCTGAGGCGCCTGTCCCAACACTCCCATGTCTGTGTGGGGAAGGAATGGAGCGAGGGGGAACCCAGCAGAGCGCTGGGATCTCAGCCTAGTGTGACGTTCCGCGACCTCAACAAAAATGCTTTTAAATTGAGCGGCATTTTTACATTTTTATTGTTTTAATTCTTGGAATGCACATTTTGTTTTGATATGCAAATAAAAATATGAAAACGTATGATTATTTGTGGGTCTTTCAGTTTTTTTTTTTGGATTTTTTTTTTTTTTAACTATCTGCCCTCAAAAATGGAGCTGAGGAAGGGAAGTTGAGATCCTCCAAGACCAGTAAGCCCCTTTTAAGGATTGTTCACTCATTTCTGTGCGTATAATTAAAAAATAATGATAAAATGGAACTTTTTGGAATAGCTGTCTTTTACGACGTACCTCAGCTATTTTGGTGTTGCGCAAAATAATTACTGGAAATTGAGAGTTTTGGCATTGAAGCAGTTGCTTACACTGTTTTCTGGAGTTCACTGTAAGGATAGCAGATCTTCTGACAGACATTGCAAACAGTGGTCAACAAACAAATAAAACAATATGGTTATTTGCACAAGTATAATGTGTCTTACTTTTTTGTTTCTCTCTTGAAAGTTGAAAAATGAAATAAGTCTGAATATACACAATTGAATTAGAAATTACGGTACCTTTAAATATTTTTTTACACCTTTCCGTCAATTGTATAATGGCGCTTGTATAAATTGGGTCTGTTTTTAGAATACATTCCAAATATTACACATTATAGTAGACTATAGCAACATAGCTATCACCAATACGGTAAACAAAAGTTTCTTCGGCTGCAAATAAAACAAGACGTGTGGACCTACGAAACTGAATATTTTGAAACTGAAAAACTACAGTTGCATTCTATACAATTTATGGAAGTGGAAACGGACATATTTATAGTTTTTTGTAGCAACAATTTATGGTAACAATAATAGTAACGGCGTTATACCATTGTTGTTGTCAACAAATGTTGAGGATGAAAGTGTAAAATTGTGATCTGATTCCATTAAACACCCTTCTCAATAATTTAATCATTTGCCCAGCCATTAGTCACACGTTTAGAGCAAGGGATTCTGGAATTAATGATTGCTTCGTCCTACACATTCCATTTGTTCTGCTGATTGTTCAACAGACCAGGAAGAGAAAGAGAGAGAGACACCACTCTTTAAATCTATGGGTTTCTGGCGCTGGTGGTAGCAAAGGTCCAATCCACTGGCACACTCTCAGACTGGCCCTCTAAGTGGATGAGGGAGTCCCTGCACCGGTCTGCGCTGTACCAACACATCACTGACCTAGAAACCAGTGATGGCAGTTCACGGTTTAAAGGCTTAACGTGGCAGTTCTGCAGACAGCGGAGGGACAGGAAGTTACGAGAGCACCTGTCATCTTAGCGGTCTCAAGCAACTTCATTGTGGTCCTTTGAAAAGGAAGCCTTTCTTCTTCTTCTGTTTACGCATACGACAGGGTCAGTTCAGTTACTTTGCAGGCTTCCTCCCTTCAAAAATGAATGAAATTGTTGCTTGTGTGTTCTGTAACCTGCATTCATGACACCAGCGGCATTGAGTCATTATTGTTATTAATGGTCCGTAGATTTGTTGGAAAGGGTTGTACCTGTGGAAAATATACTGTGCGTACTGAGTAATGTCCGATGATTGCGTTGCATGTGATAACATATGTTGCAGGTCATGTACTTACATACCCTACCCAACTACTCTTCTTCACGACACACCCTCACAGCTTTAAATAGTGTGCACACGGAGAGCTCAGTGGAATTATCTGCCTGACTCCGCCTCACATTCCCGCTCCTGGGCCGTTAGGCAGGCGAACCCTAAACCCAGAGAGACCTGGCACCACTTCAGCTGCTCCACCATAGCGTTGCCGTGTTCACCAGGGGTTTCCGTGTAATTCCTTAAAATCCCGAATTACCCAGCTAGCCCAAGGATTCAAAAAAAAGGCATCGCTCACAAGTTCAAAGAAAACGAAACAAGAATTAAATTGGTTTCTTAACTGTTACTCAGTAAACTCAGAAACAGTGAGCATATATGGACTTCGGGACAATGTCGATTTCCTTCCCACAAAATTGATAAAGTGCGCCAACAGAAGAGATGGCTCAGATACCACTCAATGGTATTTTTCATAATGTCTTTCTGTAACATCCATATTTGATTGCAGCGTAACTGCAACACAAGAATAACAATAAAGGCCAGTGTAAGTGGATTGTGGTTTAAGCTGGCTACTCTTAATAACATATTAATCCGCTCAGGAGCTGTCTAGTTCACCAGCCATATAAATGGAAAGCAGCTAGCGTCCTTATTCCACACTCACGCTCTTCTAAGTGGTGACCTCATGCAGCAGAACGGCGTGCTTTTATTCTGCTTGGTCCACCCCGTTGGCAAGCTCTTTGTTCTGTCAAAATACCCACATGTGCGTATCAGTGCATACAAAATATATGAAATTAATAGTATTATGTGCCTCTTCTCAAGCGAATATTGGATTCACTTGTTTATTTTTCCACGGTACTGCTCTCTAGTTTTAATGCAGGGGTATTATGTGAGCAGGTTAATTATACAGTCTAAATTCACCGGCAGAGAATTAGCCTCTGATAAAAATAAAATAAAACCTCAATCCGCAACATTGCTGAACTTGTTTTGCTGTGTTTGGTCAGAAGCTGAAAGCCTCTGGGTGACACGACCTTGCCTACCAGTCTGCCACGCCTCCAGCCCCTGCCACGCCTCCAGCCCACGCCATGCCTCCAGCCCACGCCACGCCTCCAGCCCCTGCCACGCCTCACGCCTCCTCTCAGCTATTGTTCGATGCTCTCCACCGTCGGGGCAGAGGGTCCGCTGACACCATCGCCCGCCAGAGGGTCCGCAAAAAGCCAGCAGAGGTGCAAAGACGTGCTGGTTGAAAGATGGATCCCATTTAAAAAAAACTTTTTCACAATCAAGCAGATAATATTATTTAAAATCACGAAGCAGACGTGTCAATTCATCGAGGGCAATGTAAACACTCTATGCGCTGTAGGTTTGCAGAGAGGGCTTGGCGGACGTTAACGACTACACCCGTCGTTAGGCGACCAGCGCTGTGCACAGCCAAATATCAGCTTAAGGGAACTGAAAGAACGCAGAGGTTGTGACCCTTAACCTCCTCTGTGCACGGCAGCACCTGGAAATAACAGGCGTGGCCTCGTTTGGGGGTAATCCTGAGGGACCGTGCTGTGCGCGGCGCGTCTCTGCAGTGATGCAGAGAGAGCCCAGTGTGCCAGCCATGGCTCCTCCTGACGTCCAGTTCAGTAATTCTGGGTGACAGGCACACTGTGGCCCCTCTGGAGTATAATCGGAGGAGACGCACGGCGAGGAGGCAAACCTCTGGGTTTAATGTGCTGACAACACCGCAGTCCAGACAGAACCCGCCCCTAAGGCCGAGGGAAGGCGTCATGTGAGTCAGGGATGCACTTGTGATTGGTTGCCCAGGTTCGGAACATGCAACACACCGTGTGGTAGCATCCTATGGGCTCTGGCGAGGGAATCTTTAGGATCTTTAAATATTCATGAGATATTTTTAATGCTGCATCTCTTAAATAGTGGAAATCCATTATTAAATTATACTTTTTAATATTGCATACTGGAAAGGTGATTTTGAATTATCATTTCGTCCATGCATCCATCTGTTACGACAGTTCTACAAACAATGACAATGGAAATTAAACAAACATCCCAGCAGAATCTTTTATAATTCCAGTCTGCTATTAAAGACTTTATTATGTAGTTATTTTTTACCTCTGTTTGAGCATTTAAGGTATACATGATAGGTATACCTGTACATGATGGTAGGTGTACATGCTTTTGAGGAAATAACAGACAAAATATTGGACAGTGAAAATAAAAAAGAAATAAATAATGTTGAATATTTCATATTGGCAAATGTGGGAAGTGTTCATGTTTCCTTGGTAACCAACCCTTACGGTAGAATAATGAATCAGTAATGTTTATTACAAGCCCTTCTACAACATTTCTCTTTTCGCATGTAACAAAGTGAGATATATAAGTAATAAATTGAATGATCTTAAGAAGCTATGGTGTCCATATCACGGTGTGGAACATCATAGGGAAGACTTGGTACACCCAATGCCCCTGGGGGGGGGGCAAAGGGAAAACCCAAAATATGGAGACTGTATATTAACATGGCCTACAGGCCACATCCTGTTCTGCTCTGTTGTTGGTTCGAGTACAGAAGCAGTGCCTCCAGACCGTAATGGTAAGGTACGGTAAAGGTAAAGGCAAAGTAAAGTTAAAGTAAAGGTGGAGTAAAGTAAAAGAAATGATTTTAAAGAGACCTCTTTTCATGGACTGTCTGACTTTTGAACGTTTCCTGGCGTGATTCCAGCTGAAACCACAGCTTCTTTCTTTTTTGACACATTTGTTTGTTGTCCACTGTTTGATCTGTGATACCCTTGCCCAGTACAGTGTAGTGTATACCAGGCAAGACAGCCGTCCTGCCCTATGAGACAAAGACAAATGTCTCTTCTGGCTTCCTCATCCCCTTCTTGTAATAAAGAGTGACTGTTCCCCGCCTTTTAATTAATCTGATGGTGGAGGGAGGATTCTCCAGTGTGGCACGCTCCGGACTCCCAGGTAGGCGTCTCAAAGCGTATTTAACCCAGAGAAGGCAACGAGAGGACCCCCCCGTGACCAGCCAGCTATGGAGCGGAATCGGACGAACATTGTACAGAGTTGTGTTCTTCCACCGAAGGCACAGAAGAAAGTGGATTGATGTTTGTGTGTGTGTGTGTGTGTGTGTGTGTGTAGCTTGTCCCCCCCCCGCCCCCATCTTCTCTGGCTGCAGACGGAGCTAATCTCACTGTGTGCGAGTTATGTAAGACACTGACTGGGCACGCCTACGCAGTGCAGACAAAATCGCCAGCAGAACAATAAATCGACTTTTTTATTGTTTTGAATGGCAGAATTCATTCATTTCAACTTCCATTCCATTCGATAGTATGTTTGCATTGATGTTGGTTTTCTCTTTATCTTATGTACAAAACCCTGGTCAGAAAACCAGTCAGACTGTGTTGGCAGAGCAACACTGAACATTGTGATTGTTGGTTTGTTGAGTTTGGGTTATAGGCCATAGGCATGACAAAGCCTTTTATAACCCTGTTGTAATGACAACCTTTAGACCTTTACAGCCCATGTAAAAAACGTTCAGAGAGGTAATACAGGTTTGTACGTTAACTTTGCTGTCTATCGTTTATAACACGGACAACATTTTCCAGTCGCTGTATGAACACAGACCAAGTTCCATTGAATCGATAAAGGTCAACGATTTAGGATCAGGCACTCCTAAAGATGTCAGCCTGTTCACAGCTGGGTTTGGGCCCTAACCTCTTGATCCCAAAGATGCAACCCATCCGCTCCACCTAGACAGTCACTGTCGTACTTGAGATTCCTCTCCTCGATCTCTGGAGACGGTCTCCGTCGGTGTCTCCAGGGTATCTGTGTCCTCTACAAGCCTACGAAGACTGACTTACAGCAACCCCAGTGGAATTCTAATTGCCTCCTGTAGCTACAGACGGAGTGACACGCAGCCTGTGGAGACTTGTCTATTTCTTCTGTGCTCTCTGCTCTATCTTAGGTGTTAGTGATTAGTAACAACTAGCAAGCTGTGAACGGGCAAAAGAAGGAAATACATTTTTTTGCAAAGCGCAAAAGTCGACAGGAACCAGAAAGACTCAAAGTGTACAGGACAAAAAACAAAAAAAAAGATAATTCAACAGCCCTGTCATATTGCAAATATGGATCGATGCGATCGTGGCAGCCATGACTGGAACAGAGGGGTCGAAAGGTCAAAAAACGTCCTCAGTGTTCCAAACGTTGCCACACAGACACAGGATTTCAACATAGCATCATGGGTCCAGGGAGGAAGGACCCATCCGAGCCAGACGATGGGTCGAACTGGGTCGAACTGGGTTGAACTGGGTCGAACACTTCACTAACAGCGGTCTCGTGACCTCCACTGCATTCACTGATAGTCACAAGCAGTGATAGTCTCCCTGCCTCCCCCTGCACATCCCTGGACTACATTGTCAGACCATCATTTCACTGAAAAAAAAAAAGGTTTTTTAATTAATTTGTCTGAGGCAACGGTAACGTAGTTTATCTCATTCAAACCCAGTCAGTGGTCCAGGAAACGGTCGGGTCTCGGGTGAATGGCCGTCGCAGAACTGCACATTAGCCAAATTGTTCATCATTGGCCCAGCCAGCAGGATTTCTTTTTTTCGTTTTTATAAAGGACGGTTTGGGCTGTTTGAACGAACAACGTTAGCGCGTGAATGTTGCTTCTTCAGAGCGTAGCTCCGTCGCTGCAGCTGCGCAGAGCAGAGGGGTCCTTCGCTGCAGGAGAGAAATGCAAATGACAAACGCACTGAAGCCGATTGTGATTCATTTGGCTGGCAGCCTCTGGGGGCCATCTGTCAGTGTTGTGACGGACGGAGGCTGGACCGGCTGCAGACAAGAGCTCTCAGAACAAACAGGTTTCCTTTTGATACAAGGCATCAAGTAAGGAAAATTTCATCTGGGTTTCATGTCAGTTTTTTGGTTCCTGAAACCACTGTCTTATTTTGGGACTGTTACAAAACATTACTGTTGTGAAAGATTCTTCAAATTGAAATTTTTCAATGACCCCATTCATTTTAGTGTTACCAGAGAATCCCTTCGCACAACTTTAAATGCATGGCCACAAATTGAACCTTGTTTGAACAGATACGGTGTGATCCTTGGACTTTTTTAACGACAACGAAACTTAAATACTTCCATGATTTAAGGTAGTAAAAAGTACCGTATTTTTAGGCGGTACTTTTTGTTGCTACGTTTCACGAATGGCAAACTGAGGCTGGGACAAAATTTGCAGCGACACAGACAGAGCTCCAGCTGCTCAACATTGGCCGGAGCCAACGCACCCCACCTTTACCCTCGAACCGCCTCTTCTACCCCCAAACACACCAGGCATTTAAGCCCTCTTTTTGACACCCAACAAGGATTTCATCAGCTATTAAGTGCTGGGGTAAAAAAAAAAAAATCTAAGATTCTGTAACTTACTGACCAAATGGCAATCAGTCGAGTATTGTGGGTTAAGGCATGGCAATCAAATGCAGAAAACCACACCTCTTTATTCCAGTGGGGGTCAAACAAAGGTAAAAAAAACCACCAAGGCTAAACAAGGAAAACGGTACAGCTAATTAGAACCCTGAAAAAAATGTGTGTGACACCGCAATGTGTTCAGTCTGGCTTCTGCAGTAGACAGGCAAAGTTTTTTTATTATTAAATTTAACAGATTTATAACTCTAAACTTGGGCCAAGGAAGTAAAACTATATGGGGCCTTTGATTATTATGTGGAATTATAAATAATAAAAAAAGATTAAAAAGGTCAAAAGTAACTTGCGATAAACGTAATCGAAGTCAAACAAATAGCATGCCACCACACAAGTATATAATAAGGAAGTATTGGTAATACCAAGCCACACTGACCCTGTGTGGAAAGATGCCAAAACGCTATGTGCAGTCAGACGGCGAAGATGAAAGACGTTTATACAGGAAGTTTATTCTTACTATTACTTTGTATATCGCATTTTAAATGGCAAGTTTTTTAATCAAAAGAGCCGCAGAAATTCAGCCACACAATGTGTGTTCAGTCATTTTAATATCAGGAACTTGGTTCGATGGGGCTGCTTACACTTAACTTCCTGTTTGCCAGACATGTATGGCTGTCTGTCAGATGCCAGATATAACCTGGTGTCCACCAGTTTATTCTTGAAGGAATTTCCTTTACTTTAAAAGTAGAACCAGACACATTCCTTCAATTAGGAGCAAGATGCACAAGAGATGTTTTTTTGAGTTGAGTTTCAGGCAGAAGTCGTTATTCTTCTTGGATATTGATGTAGCACCTACTGAGGTCACTATAACGTAATCATCTCGTTTGATATCTAAACTTCAGTTTAAAAAAACATTTTTAGCGGCCTGTTTTTTTTTTTTCTTTAAAAGAGGCATCTTAAAATTCTCCATTAGAAGTGTTTCGAAAGTTTCTTCGAAAGTGAGTGCCTTGAGTGTGGCCAGCAGGTCACCGCACGTTGAGATTGTTCAGCCGTTTTGATTCAAAAAGAAGAAAGCAGACGGAGTAGTTAGGGTTTTCCTGTCCATGCAGGCAGGCCTTATCACGATGAACATCTGCTTTTCAGATCTTTCTGGGACGAACGCTGATTTTACCTGTCAGTGTGGGTAGGTCCCTGCAATACAATCATTGAAATGCCTTGCTGCTTGCCATTGTAACACTTTGCAAGGTTGTGTAATATTTTCTCAGTTAGACCGAAGTAACAGTGCTGAGGCAACGTTGTCAATGTCAAAGCTGGAGCTCTACTCTCTTGCAGATCCAAACATATTCAGGAGATAAATTATTCACATTAGAAGCCCGGATCTCTTTGTAAAACTTCTGCAAAAAAATACAGATTTATACTCATGTATTGTTTTTAATCCATTCAACAAAAGCTTAATACGAAAATGAATTGAAATAAATTAAATAACTCAAAACTGGGGAATGTCATCCGTTCCGAATGTGTGCATAACGTAAAAACCGCGCTGTTAAAAATTTTAAAGATAGTCAGTGTTATCTTAAGAGAGGCAGACTAACACTGGACTAAAAAGCGTTAACCAATGTCACTGTTAACTGCTGTACGGACTTTCTCCGATGTTACATTATCAACAGAACAATTCAAAATGCAATGACTGACGTTTATCCCTTAGCCGTGCTTTCTTATTTTGCAAGTTTAGTGCTTAAGGCTATAAATGGATGCATTTGGTTCTACGTCGCTTTAAAACGGGCTAGCCCAGCTGAACCTAATAAACACAGGAATGCCTGCAGAGTTGGCTTTAATGCCAACAGCAGTAACCCGAGAGCCTGAATGACATCACTGCGATTGTTGTTGTGCTTTTATCATTGAGTAAAAAGCAAAGTGTTTCGTAATATGTCTCTTCCAGAAGAAATCTGACACCGAGGCCTAGTGTTGTTAAAACACAATGGTCCCAAATCAAAGCCTTTTCCGTTTGTGGACTTTTTGCAATAGGGAAAGAGGGACATAGAAAGACAAGAGGATCTTGACATGGTATCTCAACAAAATTCAGATCACTTGAAAACGACTATGCAAGCTACCCCTGCGCAACTTAAACATGCGAAGATCGGCTATCTGTTTCAGAAGGGAAATTTGAAAGGAAATACCAATGAATTAAGTTGAAAGACGGCCTGAATAAAAGCTGGCCATACAAAACATTCCCTGGAGCCCCATCGCTCTGCTAGGTGGGGAAGTTACACAGGCATGGTCTCAGTAAGGCCAATGTGGTCATTTGAATTCAGCCTCATGTGCAATTTGTGCTATTTTATGATCTCGGATCAGGCTATGTGTTACAATCGTGAAACTGTAATGGATTTATTGTTATCATTAAAAAATAACGACTAACCCAATGCTCCTTCGCCGTCCACTCTGTGTACCCAAACAGACACCTTGCTGATTTCTGAATAGTGAAAGCTGCCATTACTTTGGCACTTACCTGTCTTGGGGGTTTCATTACTTCATTGTTAACGTTCATCCAAACTACCAAGGGCAACCAGACAGGAAGTACAGCAAACATGTTCCTCCAGTAAGTGATTGATTGGAGTATTGTTTGAGGCTCTTTTTAGGAGAAAAAATATCTTTAAAAGTTAGTCATATCTCAGTTTATAATTAAACTTAATTTGTATCACATGCTGGCAAAAAAAAAAAAAAAAAAAAAAGTATGTTTAAAAGCTACAGATTAATTGATATTGTTTACTGGCATCATTTTGCTGTTAGTTATTTAATTTTTTTTAATTTTATATCAGTCATTAAGCATCTGTCTAAACCTCTGCACCTGTTAAGCAGATTAATGCGTGCCAGCCGCTCTTTGAAAGAGATACAGTGTAGGCGGACCTCAGCAGGCCACAGGGAGGGCAGACAGGACAGACACCTCATTCACCACTTAATGTCTAAATCAATGCACCTTTTAACCTCTGACTGGTCCAGGCCACAGAAGGCGGCCGGTGGAGGAAACCGAGGCTCTTCTTTGGGGAGAACATACTTGACCATCTTTACAGTTATATTCATCGTCAAGTAATGCATGCACCGGGGGGGGGGGGGACGTGCTGTTGTTTGGTAAATTTGAAACGTTCTCCAAATACACTCCACAGTCACAGTCTTTCACCGGCGCCACACAGAGGAACCTCGGAGGAATGTCGGGTTCAAGGAAGATCAGTTTAGGGACCAGTTACCAAGCCTTCTGGGGCTCCAAAAATAAGTGAATCAAACATTAGAACAAACATTATGGAGGTTTGGTTATGCTTAGACGTAGATGGCTTATGTTTGTGCTTGTCATAATACCAGAGGCAGAATTGGATAAGTCAGGACAGAGCAGATCACTTGGATGGAAATGTGTCAGATCTACTTATCTAATGTATGATTGGAACAACAGTTGTGATTTACTTTTTGCCTGCAGCCCGTGCCCGTGCCGGTTGTTCTAGTGTTTAATCCTCAAGCACAACTGGCAGCCGAGAGATAACATCTCACCCTGTTCAGCAGCCAAACCTCTGAGTCTTTCGCAATACTTTTTTGAATGTGGAATTTCACTTGGATTTCAGTCCATTCATTGCACAACAGAAGGAGGTTATTCCAAAGTCGCCGGCACGTTCTGCAGTCAGAACCAATGTTGAATGGTGAGGGAGAGAGATGAGCAGAGGCGGTGGTGCACAGGTCACATGGCACGGATGACAGTCGCATGGCCCAAGTCATCCGAGCAGGAAAGGATGCTGGGAGGTAACTGTGGCAGGCATGGCCCAGCGAGGGAACAACCAGATCAGCAATGTCGGTTTACATGTTTCTTTCTCTAACAGAGTGGGGACCACATACTCAATATAATACAACGTATTCAATTCATGTGTTCGGTCTAGAAACCAATTTCCCCATCCTGCATCACTAAAACACCCGTGGCAAATCAATATCAGTTAGAGCTAAATATAGCTCTTATGATGATACAGGCTGGACGTGTGCGAAGATTGGAGAAATCCGACTTTTGCACAATGGACCGGATGGCCAGACAGGATTTTACCCCAGATGAACTTTATCAGCAAATCTGCCCGATGCAAACATCCACCCAGGGGCAACAGAAGCCAGGTGTGTGGGAAAGTCTTCAGTCCCAATCGCCCAATTAACTATTTTTTGTGACTTAATAAGCATAGGCCTGAGGGATCATCCTCTCACCAGGATGGGTTAGGGTTACGTTCCTTATATACCCCTCAAACCACATTTCACTCCCAAAACTGATGCAGAAAAACACGGTTCATCCTCTCTTTCCCAACCCGCAAAAGCGCGCTCCGTATTTTTTGAATTCCAGCAATATTTAAGCACTCACCTCTGTCGTTCAATCACCGTCGTTCATTAATCAGGCTTCCAGCCATCATCGTCACAGCTTCCAAGTCCATTCAATCGATTCAGGAATATGCACCTGTGTACACACTTTAGGGCGCCCCCGTACAGGAGGCTATGCAAAGCCCCTCGCTGCAGTCAAAAGCCCTCGACAACGTGGAGTGGATAAATGGCAGGCTGAAGAATCGGGAGACAGCACTTCAGGGCACAAGATGCTGAATCATGTCGCAGCCGCATTGTAATCTCAGCACATTTAAAGGGGTGAGGACCGAAAACAGCCCCAAGAGAAGAACAGCTCTCAGAATCAGGCGTCGCTTCACCATGGTTGGGCCAGTAAACTCTCTTGGCGCACCGATGGCAGGGCAGTGGCAGGAAGTCTATAAAAAACTTAATCAGTCCCATCTAGATTTGAACCTGCGATCTCACCGATGGCAGGACACTGCCTCCACTAAAGCACACATCTGTAGCATTTGAGCTGACAACTGTTTCACAAATAATAATGAAACCTCCTTGCCCATAAGTCACCTGGTTTTCCTGAAGGTTTAGAACTGGTAGGGTTTCAACTTACCAGTGCCCAGTCACAGTTTGAGGAGGTTTGGGAGGTCGGTTTTGTGGCCCATCAAACATGCTTTCCAGGGGAGGGATAATTAAGAACGGGAGGGGAAACTGGTGCCAAATTGGTCCCTCCGTCTAAAATATAACCAAACGTAAAACAGTATTCATGCCCTACTTTACTGAACACAGAGCTGAATTATTGTTATTAGGTAATACACATACACAGTGGCCTGAGTGCTTCGGAGGCAGGTGCCACGAGGTGAGGGTCTGTGTGGGGACCACGAATCATAGTAAGTTCTCATTTTCTTTTCTTCCACGTTTCATTTAGACTGGCAAGGAGAGGTCTATTCTTCGCTTCCCTCATTAGCATGCCTATGGTGGGAAAAACCTCTCCTGCTATTGTCTGATTGGAAGGCATAAAAGCTATGAGTGACAATTGACCAATTGGGAGACACTCCCGCCAGCTGCCACGAAAAATAAATGCCAGAGACTTCTGCCCAGCGCCGCTCTTTGTATGGGTGATGAGAAAGACTGAGAGGGGGGAGTTTTTTTGTTTTTTTGTTTTCATGGGAAAGGAGCAATGGAACATTTTTTTTGTTCCCTCCCAAAAAATCCAATCCAGCTTTTGTTCCACATTTCTTTGCTTTGTCACTTGAAGTATGGGCCCTGAGGTGTGGATAGCTACCTGGAAATGTTGACCATTAAATCTTAAAGAAAGGCGTTAAAATATGAAAGCTGAAAGTTCCACCTGCAGGCACTTGTTGTCAAGGCCAGCAAAATGTGTCAGGATCAAAGAGAACGGGACATGTGTAGAATCTTTACAAAGATACATGGACATTCCAAACATTCTAAAATTCCGACAATGAGTAGGTATGCTTACTGACTAGGCAATACGCATTGCGCTGTGTGCAAGTGGATGATGGGAATTTCAGGATCTTTGAATTAGATTTGTAGTTCTATTCGTAGCTAAGTGTTCACATCTTGAAGAAAGCCTTTTTTCCCATAACTATTTTAAAGAAATCTTTTAATAGCTCTGTAGCCCACTGTTTTGCTAAATCTGAGAAAAATTGGCTTTTGAGAGAGAGCAAAAAGATCCCTAGTCTATTTTTGGATTTCCCCATGTTCCCGGTGAAATAAAAGCTGGTGCTCACACTTGGACTTCCTGGTGCTCGGACAACCGTTTCCCAGGAGCACATCACAGAAAAAAACATACTCTGTACCCAATCAAAACGCAGCCTAAGTGTAGAGTTTTGTGTTAACCACGGTTTCCGCTTGCTAGGGATATATTCAGAGAATGTGAGACGATGTGTGTTCTGTCACCAAAAGAAGAGATAACAGCAAGGTTATCAAAGTGTAAAAAATAAAAAATAAAAGCGTTAAAAACAGGCCATTTTGGATCACGCAAACAATGTCATGGCCACATGGCCGACTTCACTGGGGAATGGAGGCATGCCCATATTAGGTCATGAAGAAAAACATGTCCTTTTCAGCAGAGGAATTTGGCATTCCCAAAAATCTCTGCTACACACAATGAGATCAGGTTTCAGAGCCATTACAAAGTACAGGGCACAGGGCTAATCGATTGTAACTGTGTGTGTGTGTGTGTGTGAGAGAGAGAGAGAGAGAGAGAGAGAGAGAGAGAGAGAGAGAGAGAGAGAGAGAGAGAGAGAGAGAGAGAGAGAATGAACACATTCATATTTTGTGATGTAGGTCATTAGTCTGTCTAAGCATATTTTGACCATGAGGTGTAAACCTTTTTTACACATTCTTTTTACAGATTTCACAGTGATGAAGCCAAAATTCACATTTTTTCTTATGTGGTTTGAATAATCCCTTGTATTTGGGATTTAATTTGTCAGTAAGGTCTATGTTTTTATACGCAATCTCCCCTTATGCTTCTAGTCCTGAAACCAAGATTACTTTTGATATGTATACATAATGTTCTACAATACAGTTTTCAAGCACAGTGACTCTTACCGTATTTTTTGCACTGCTTATTTGATCAGATGAGGTATGATTAAATTACTGTGAATCCCAGTCAATACCGACATGTTTTACATTGCCCATTCATTTATCTGGGAGTGAATGTGTGATTTTTGCATTCAAACTATACCTGGCTGTTAGCATGACCCCTGAATCTCCTTGTCAGTTCAGTGACCATTTTATATCAATATCTCGCAGACTGTGGTGCAAAGAGGTAGGCCAAGGGGCAGAAACCGGCCATATGACTGAAGATGACGTTACAGTAAATCTCATCTAACTTATTCAAGAGGGCTCTGCACACGGTGAAATGCTTTTATTGATGTATTTATTGATTAACCAGGATAATTGTGTGATTCCTTTCTGAAAAAATAAATCTGAGCCTCCAAACTGTATATGTGTGGATTAATATTGTTTTTTTTGTTTTTTTGCAATTAGAAAGTTTGCATTATAAACTGGTCCCAGAGGCACAGCTTTCTCTGGTGTTTCTCAATTATCCGGGAAGGTTTTTTCTCTCTCTCTTCTGTGCAGTGAGAGGTGCGTGCTATGCGATGTGACATATGCAAGCAAGCTTTCATCGGGAGTCCAGACTTCCTGCTGAGAAGAGAACACCTGCAGGGAGACTGGCGCTATCCAATAGACACGTTGTCTCATTATACACACCTTACATATTACCAGCTGCAAATGCATGTTCGACAGACACACACACACACACACACACACACACACACACACACACACACACACACACACACACACACACACACACAC
>JAOYSI010000599.1:1746-18022 GCA_025775065.1 Hiodon alosoides | reverse complement strand
CCCCCCCCCCCCCCCCCCCCCCCCCCCCCCCCCCCCCCCCCCCCCCCCCCCCCCCCCCCCCCGCCCCCCCCCGCGCCCCCTGAGGGGCGTTACCTTTGATGGAGCTGGTGGGAATGATGCCCTCCGCAGTGCCTCCGTAACCCCCCGACACGATGCTGGTCTCGTTCAGGTTGGGTCCGGATACCATCACCTGCTGGAGGTCCTGCGTGACAAGTGAAAAGCTGGTCATTGAAAAGCACCAGAAAGAGAGGAAAGACAGAAAAGAGAGAGAGAGAGAGAGAGAGACAGAAAGAGAACAAACGCTCATTCAACTCCCTCCCTGTCAGGCAGCTCAAAAATCCAAAGAATTCACAACCAGTAATTAGCAGAATCCTCCGTGCACCATCTATAAAATCCTCGTTTCGTCCTTTTGATGGCCTTGTGTCACACAGTCAGGGTGGGTGGGGAATCACTTTTTAAAAGCTCAGATCATTTTTTTTCATATGATTATTTTGGCACTGGTTTTAAATCAGGTTCCTCTCTGACTACAGGGTTTGTACAGAGGAGCACATCGGGGTTCTGAGAAGCAACAAAGACCCCATAACAAGCTTGAATGCCTTGTGGCTGGAAGCAGCGCTTACTTTAATGGCTACTGCAGCTAACTGAACGGCTGTATAGCACTCCATATTTGGGTGGTGAATCAGTGCGGTGCACTGGGCTAATTTCCTAGGCTCTGCGCGATATCCGGGGACTGTATGGCTAGAAACGGCAGCGTTTTCAGCACTAGAACTGGAACAGGCGCAGGTACTTGGGAGTCCAGGCTAGCGTGGTATAGCATAAACCTCTGGACAGGAGGTTACTCTGCAGCATGGATCACAGAGCAGGGGAGAGGAACCAGGGACCAGCCTAACCAGGACAGAGAAACAAAATGAGCTTTTGCCCCCCCCCCCCGACATTTAGATTAAGTTCCCCTGAAATAATACTGGTTGTAGTCAGCCTGTTAAATAAGAATAAGAATCATTTTTAATGTACATTCCCCATTTTTAACCAAATTTGGGATCTCCAATTGTGCTAACCCGTCTCGGATTCCTGGGCAAAAATAAACAGACACAAAGAAGATGCTCGACTGGGTTTCTCCAACCCACCCACCAGTGAACCATTCGTCATTTTTATACACAGCAAATAAGTATTCTGGCGATTACACCAGGCTAACCTCTTCAGAAGTTAGACACAGACGCCAGTCAGCAAACAGATGCCAACAGGTGAAGTGGACAGCTGAATAAATGGGAGCTGGGAGAGAAAACGTAGTCCGTCACTGTCACATGGACAGTCACATGGTAACTACTGCACTGTGAACGTGCTGGTGAATTTACAGCAACTTCCGATGTTTAGACTTCCCAATGGTTCCTCAATGGAGAATAATCGTTCTGTTTACATTTACATTGTTCCTGCCTCCATAACTGATTAAATATTGTTAAACAATACATTTCAATGAAACTACAGAGGGTCCTCTTAGGACGTGAAAAGATGAAGACACACACACTCACACACAATTTAAGTTGAATGTTAATGTACTAACCAACCATTAGTAAAAGTAGAAACCAACAATTAGCCTACACAAAAGGGTTATACTAGTGCATGACTCCAACAGGATGCTTTTCGAAACCCCTCATTTTAGGGAGAAAGATTTATGCACCCTTTGCATCGTTGGGTTCGTTTTAATGTCCGCCACTGCTTAGCAAGGCAAACTCATCGACATCATTTAAACGTTAACAGGCGGGTGAAAAATGAGAAAACTTAAAGTTTTGAAAGTCATCCTGTAACACGCAGAAATAGGCAGCATCCACATGCGCACGCGCACGCACACACACACACACGCACGCACGCACACGCACGCACACACACAAGCCTTTCGGGGGCTCCACACACCCCCCCCGCCCACTTCCTCACCCTGGTCACTGAGGGGTTTCCTACCTTCTCATCTAATCTCCACTGAACCTGTGCAGCCTGCGTAGACATGAGGAAAAAATGAGAAACAAAAACAAAACCAAAAAAAACACACCAATGGACAAACACGAACAAAAAAAAGGGTCAAAGGGTCAAATTAAATAGCCAATGAGAAGCTAAAACATCATCATGCTAGCGAGCGGTCATCGCCGGTCACACTGGGGTCAGCCCCGACTGCCCTGATGGACTCATATCTCATTTCAGCACAAAACAGAGTCATGTACAAAAGGCATGTACAAAGCAACACAAACAGGAAGTGACTGACAACAGGCCCTCTTCAAGGCTTTTCACCTTTCAAACATAAAATCGCATGAAAAGACAAGCAAACAAAACGAAACGAAACAATAATACACAAATTCTGAAGACAGTCATTTACGCTTCATTGTGAAAAACAGACAAAGCACTGAACGTAATGCGTTTAAGATTTCTTCAGCATTCTCCTTCACGTCTGTCGCCGTGGCTGGTTTCCCTTCCGCCTTGTCTGTAGGCGTGGCTGGTTTCCCTTACGCCCTGTCTGTCGCCGTGGCTGGTTTCCCTTCCGCCCTGTCTGTCGCCGTGGCAGGTTTCCCTTCCGCCCTGTCTGTCGCCGTGGCTGGTTTCCCTTCCGCCCTGTCTGTCGCCGTGGCTGGTTTCCCTTACGCCCTGTCTGTCGCCGTGGCTGGTTTCCCTTACGCCCTCTCTGTCGCCGTGGCTGGTTTCCCTTCCGCCCTCTCTGTCGCCGTGGCTGGTTTCCCTTACGCCCTGTCTGTCGCCATGGCTGGTTTCCCTTACGCCCTGTCTGTCTTTGCTAACCTCCTCCTAAACCCCCCTTGTTGCCCCCTAGATCCTATTTTATAAACTACATACCCAAGACTATACAAACTACATACCCAAGACTATACAAACTACATACCCAAGACTATACAAACTACATACCCAAGACTATACAAACTACATACCCAAGACTATATAAACTACATACCCAAGACTATATAAACTATACACCCAAGACTATATAAACTATACACCCAAGACTATATAAACTACATACCCAAGACGCTTTTTTACTCCAACGCCTACTTCTCTTCTGTCATTTACAATTCCACTCAAAATCTGCATTCATATTCTGTTCCTGTTCATGAAACTGGACAAAAAAGTTTCACAGCAGGAGTGTGTACGATAGAATCCCCACTGGTTGTTTGACTGGCACTGGATTGCCAACGTCCACCCTTCCTTCAAGTGGAGAGTTTTCCTCGCAGCAGTGGATGCCCAAAACTAAAGGGCATCTGGCCCTAAGGGCACGAGGTGTTGCACAGAGACGAGGGCGTTCCCGAGGAAACAGAAATCTATAGGTAATACTCAGTCGCGTCGCCCTTGGATACGCTAGGTGGGCATCAATGACCTTCGAGGGAGGCCGCTAGGCCCAGCCAATCCCAGCGCCAGAACACCACTGACCAGTGTTTCGCTCTTTTCAACTCACTTCAGCTACATACACGGGCAACATGCCAAACATTCAACATGCAAGTTGCCACGGAAGCAAGCGCCTCCCACCTCCGGAGAAAATAGATAAAAGTAACAAAGAAGAAATTTAAAAACATTCCCAGTACGAGGTTTAGGAATGGGTTCAAAACGGGCCCCCTGATCTTTAGGGTTTAAACATTACTCAATCAGCATTCTGAGCACGCACTTTACTCTGGCAAATAACATGCCTATACACTGCTTTGTTTAACCAGGATTTAGAGCCACTCACATTTTGCTTGACTTACTGGGTGTGTCTTCAGCAACGCAACGCAACGCAACGGTTTGCTAAGGTATCCTCTTCATTCCAGTGAGATCTTAAGACATCCATCAATGGCCGAGAACCTTTAAAACCTCCACCAACAGCCAGTTCTAACCAGCCTTCACAGAAAACTAGCGTTCTTTCTTTAGTTTTTTTTTATTCCTACAAGGCCGCAGGACATCGTCGCATCTCAACACAAAACACCTTTAATGCGCGTCTGAGCGACTGGCCTTTGCATTCTGCCAACGGCCCTTTCGGGTTAATTAAACCTACTTTATCTCATAGGCTGAACCGTATTCCACAACGAGTTTCAGAGACGTTCAGGTGCGCGCTTACAGGAGCCCAACCTTTCCTCTACTGCAAATAAAGGTCTTTAAAGAGGAAGGCCACGTCACCTGTTGGCAGTAAAGTTCTCTCCCACGAGTTCCGAGCAGAGGTATAACGCTTTCACCCGGAGCGCGACTGTAACAGACAATAACCAAGTGCCCCGAGGCAAAACCTGACACATGGCTACGTTTGAGAAAACCCACACATGAAATCCCACTTGATAAAAAGGGGATTTTTAGCACATTATCCAGACAAACCAATAAGAAAAGCCCTGTGGTTTAGAGAAGAAGAGTACAACAGCTGTGTCCACCGAATAAATAAATGAGAATAAATAATAATCACTTCAGTCAATGTGACATTGCAGTGCCACCCCGGGAGACCTGGTGCAGCACCCCAACACACTGCCTGGCACGTGGGGCAGAACGGCGACTCACAAACCTGCTCAAGGCTGTCGTCCTCCGGGAGCGTCCCCGTGTCGCCGTTGCTGTTGATGGGAATCTCCATGGTGGCCGCCTTGCTCATGATGCCGTCAGCCATGCTGGAGTCCTGGAGAGAGGGCAGGGAGTGACTCGACGCCCTGAGGATTTAAAGAAGGCGCCGGGCCCAGGTTTTGCGCCGGTTCTCGCTCTCTCCAGGTAAGCCCCGGGGCACCGAAACCGGGACTTCATTAGACTTAACCCAAACTGCATTCAGGGGGCACCAAAACCGGGAGTTCATTAGACTTAACCCAAACTGCATTCAGGGGCACCAAAACCGGGAGTTCATTAGACTTAACCCAACTTGCATTCAGGGTCACCAAAACTGGGAGTTCATTAGACTTAACCCAACTTGCATTCAGGGTCACCAAAACTGGGAGTTCATTAGACTTAACCCAACTTGCATTCAGGGTCACCAAAACTGGGAGTTCATTAGACTTAACCCAAATTGCATCCAGTGAACATATATACTGTAAACAATAAGGTAACAGTCTAGCATGTTCACTTGACTTAATTTACGGATGCCTGCTGAATAAATAAATAAATGACCATCAGAATAATGATATTCAGACAGTGCATCATCCCAGCACAGGGTCTCTGGGAAAAACTGAGATAAAGGACTAATTTATTCAAGCGCTTGTTTTTGCTGTTCCAACCAGCCTGAGATGTTGTTGTTTAGCGTGCGTGTCTGAGCGTGAGCGTGTGAGACGGTCACCGTGGCACTATGGAAACGCACCTCTACTCATCAGGCACAAACTGACAAGATTCGCACACAATTGGCAGGGAAGTGTATGAACGGCCCTGTGCTAACAAGGAAACGAACAAACAACGACGTAGCATTTCAACGGCGCATACTTAACGCGAGTCCTGTTTGCTCTGCCAACATCACAGTATTTGACCTCAGGAGTCAGGCAAACTAATAGCTTATCCAAACAGTCACAATGGCAGGTGTAGCCGGAAGGCCATTTGAGTCACAAATAATTGACCGGACCACAGGAATGTCGCTAGGAGCCGGGCCAGCCAATAGGAGAAGATACCCGTTCCTAAGTACACAACAGCATTTTCTTAGGGGTGGGCCACGGTTGTGTTGTCCATTCATCACCCGGGATGCACCTGTAGTGTGAACGGGCACGGTCGAAAAGTATACTCGCCCTTCGTTTTGCGGTCCGTCTCATTGCCGGAGCGTTAAGATTCTTCTCAAACGCGCACCTCAGTGCTGTAAACCTGAACTGTACCGACATTCTGATGATCGTTCGGCCAATTTCCTGCAGCCTAGGGAGGCACAAAAACGCACACCAGCTGGCCACTTCCCGCACCACTCCTGTTAACATGTGAAGTCTCCGTCAGTCAGTGAGCAGACCGAGAAACTGAGCCCATCTTTTCCACACGGACACCTCACTATACACTACTGTCGCTAACATTCAGTAAAATGCAGCTTTTGGTGGGGAATGGGCGATTATAGGACGTTAAGGAAACTACGAGAAGTTTTTTGTTTTGTGATTTTTTACACACGTTTAATACATTTTATTATTTAACAGAGCTACTAAAAATGCATTAATACACAATCAAAACGAGCTGGAAACAATTATGGAATTCATATAGATGTAAATTAAAGAGGTTTTAGGGGGCTCCTCGAAACTATATCAACTTTTATTTTATTTATCCCGGCTACCAACCGATGTTAGGCCATTAAAGTCGAGAGACGTGGGAAATATCTGGTTTGTATATGTATACACCTCCCCCTGTGCCTCCGACATACTCACAGGAAAGTATACGATTCAAAGTACATCAAATGTGTTAGATTAAAGGTTAAGCAAGGCAGAGATACCGCTTTCACCGTCTGGAAACTGTGATTGAGAATAAAAACGTAGGACCAACTGGTCGCTGGCACGAGTATGACAGTTAACAGCAACTATCACCAGCCGGAGATTAATTAGAATGTATCAATGGAACGATTTAACCTGACGTACATAGACATAAGCAGACCGTGTCAACAGTAATTCATACGGATCGTTGATTAAGCCGGAAGAAATATTGAAACTGGCCTCCTTTGATGGCCCACTCGATAAACCATTACCGAATTAAAATACACCCAATAGTCATCTATATATATAGCCATAGCCTAGAAACGTTTATTTGAAAATTCACAAACAAAAAAACAACCCTTTTTTAAAACAGATATTAAGTAATACTAGCTAACCTGCTAGCTTCATAAACCTTGACGGCTACTGTTTTGCAGCCTGGACAGCAAGCCAGATCGCAGCGAACAATCTGCGAACCACTGCTGTCAGCCGGGACAAAGCTATTCTTTTAGAATAGCATCCGACTAGAATCCATCACTCGCGGTTGGACGCTATACCTTGCCAAGGAGTAACTGCCTAGCAAGATAGCTACCACTATCCTGAAATATACATATTAATATAGCATTGTCACAGGGCGTAGAGTTCGGGCTGATGAGTGACAAAAACACGTTTGTCAAGGGCAATTGTACCGACTTATTTGTGTTCGCTGCAGAATAGAATACACTACACTACACTACACTACGTCTAACTAGGTTCGGGTTTCCTCCTCTGTCCGGTTTTAAGAGGCCCTCGGATTAAATTCCATTTGAACAGTATTCACTCAGATCGCTAGCTTCGTAAATTCGATGCCGATTGTCACTCCACTGGATGTGTCGAATAATAAACAGACATTCTCAACATTGGCAACGAGTTTCAGAGCATACTCCTGGCTGCATGAAATATACATTCATTTACATTCTAAATTATAGACAGCTGGTGGTTTTACCTGTGCTCAAATCCAGAATTCCAAATTATCCGGGGAAGCTAACGGAGGTATTCCAGGATATATGTAAAACAGCTATCTAATGACGCTTTCGTCAGTACAAATTTATTGCGAGCTGACTAACAACTACATATGTTCATGAAAATACAGATTTATTTTGTGTTATCTTGCGTTTTATTGCATGGCTGACCAACTGTCGCCACTCCGCCTCCAGCTTCTTGTTGGTATTATCCAGTAGATAGCTATATCCACCCTACTGGCAGTCTGGAAAAGCCGAGCGGAACTGACGACAATGTAGGACCAATTCCATTTGCACACCTCCTCGCAGAATACTAGACATCGTGGATTAACGGCAGTTAAATCTCGCGTTTCTCTATTGGATTCATTGAAGGCAGAGGCGACCATATTGGAGAAGGATATTAATAAGAAAACTATGAAAGTGTACTTATACATTTTTTTTAAAGAATGGAAAAATTCCACGAGCAAGTAAAATATTGTGCGCGAAAAACAACAACATACACAGTAAAATAAGAATAAAAAATTATGTAGGGTCCTGAAGTGATCCGATCCCGTTGTCTTAAAGAAATGTTGAGATCGGGTTTTCTGTTTTAAAGGTTTTATTAAACTTGTATTAAACTACACTGTGAATATTAAAATACGCAATCCAATAATTCATTTTCTCCCCCGCGCACAATGCGGAAACAATAAAAGGCAGTAGGTGGAAGGATTAGATTACACAAAGTTCTAAATGATGTACGGAAAAATTACAGCTGGTTTGAGAATATCTTCCCAACAAAATAATTTTGCTTGAAGAATGTTCCATACGTCTTTTGTTTAGTTTACCTTTTTATAACTTTTTTTTAAAATGGGCTGTCTTTGTTAAGCAGGACGGAATTTGAAGAAAAAAAGCAGTTTGTAGTGGGGTGGGCGCATAATGTTGATCTTAGCGCTTTTTATCGTTTGGTCACACGGTGTCAGTATAATCCCATTAAAGCGGGAAAGTGCTAAATGTATAACACATTTTAAAATTTAACCCAAATGCTGACATTTTCGTTAAAAATAATAGTAGTGACTGCTTGAAAAACAGTAGGCAGCACAGTGCACACGCCTCTACATTTGTCCAACAGCTTTATAGTTAAACAAATGGTTGTTGTTTTTCATCTCTCCAGGAAGTGCTGATGTTAAGTCAGTGGATCGCTGCTCTTCTCGGGCTGGGCAGACATGGCCCAGAAAACGTTTTTTAACGTACTGTATCTTTTTAATATATATATATATCAAAGTGAAAAACCAACTCTAATGTAAACAACTAAGACACAATATACGTTTGGTAACACTGCTGAACTAAAACATAAATGTGGTTTCAGCAACGTCATCTCAAAATGATTAACAACTAAACTATACTCTTTTTTAAAGTATTGGTCTATATTCTGAACAAAGAATCTTTCGGTCACATTTAATTTAGACTCTCATTCACTTGATCACTCACGCACCCATTCTCTGAAAACAGAATAGAGATTGAAACAAAAAGTCTTCAACCGCTAGGGCACAACATTTCCCCCCCAGTTGGCTTCTGCCGCGATATCGACGTTTTAAACACCATTAAAAGTGTTCAGACTTTTTTGTTTTACAGCGCTTCACTGGAAAATGTGTCCCGCCCAACCAGCCCATTATACCTCCGTGAGGCAGGGTTTGCTTATTCGACGCAAAAGAAGAACACGGCTATTGTTGTCTCCTCATTAAATAAATTAGCCCTAAAATAAAAATTCCCCTGGTCCCATTTGACGGGCTGCGGCACGGCTGTTACCAGGGCGTTCTGAAGATTCTTGTGACCACGGGCGCACACGCATTCACTCTCTGCCAGCAGTGAACAGATCCGGCTCGTGCTTAACCGAGTGTGCTTTACCGCCTCAGAGTTGATTCAGGAGCCTCACACAGTGCGCTCAATTTCACTGCGCTTCGGTCATTCCACTGGAGGAGAAAATGGCTACCAGGTTGCGTGGTGCACTGGACCTCAGGGCGGGAAGAGGTTGCCCACTGTGTGTGGTGGTTACGGTCCAGCGGAGGATTCAGGCACTTCGATCAACAAGTTAAATACATTTTTAAATAGCTTTAAAACAAACAAAACAAGAGTAGCGATAAAAGTCCCTCTTTTCAATGAGCTGGTCAGGGTTCAGAGGCACCTTTCTAGTAGCATCTGAGTTGCACCCAGAAACACCAGGGGAGATCGTTGCTAACCCATATCAAAACAGTTCAATTAAACAATTAAGAGAAGAAAAATCTGCATTCACTGCAGGGCCCTCTGGGACCAGGGTTGGCCACGCCTGCAAATAAGGTCACATGACTAGATTGGGAAACGCCACACTGGCTGCCCGTAGTTGATTAGGTATCATCTGAAGTATATGCTTGTTAAAGTCTTTTTAAAAAGGTGATTTATACGGAGCTCCGTGTTTTTCTGGCGAAGGCAGTCGTGAGTAACTCCCTGACTAAGGTTCCCGCTTCCTTTCTTACGGTAAGCACCTTTTCGGGATCTAAGCAAAAACAGATCCTGGGGCCAGAGGCCAGGAGAGTTACTCTAAGTAACGGGAAGAGCAAGGTTTGCAGTGTCCGTCCACTCCCGCCTCCCGAAGGCCAAGCCCGTAGATGTAGTAATGCTGGTCCAGACACTAATGGTAAACACAGGAATAATCTGTTATAAACCAATGCGCCATACAGGAGTCGGCTCGAGTCACTCAGATGTCACCTTTAGTAGATCCGGAAGACAGTTTTGGTGACAGTGAGGTACGTCCGTGTGCCTGCGTTCCTTTTAACACCAAACCAGCAGACCGTGTCGAAATAGATGCACCAATACGGCAAGGCATTTTAAAATACTGAAAAAATCTTTCACAGCTGCAATCAGATCAGAATTAATTAGAAGCATAAAGAAGCCTTTTGCTCAAGAAGCATAAAATATGAAAGTGTGTCAAACTTACTTTTATATCAAAAACACGAATGCAAACCAGCAAAACTAGAACATTTGACATAACGACAATGTTGTCATCGGTAACTGGAGTGCCACGCCTGGGCCCTGTCTCTGCATAACTCCACGACGCTGTCAATCTTACTTGGTGCAAACTAGCCTGGTCACTCTGGCGAATCATCGCGTGGCTGCCGTGTTGACTTACACCAGACAGGGATTTTTAAAACTATATTTCAAGATTTAAAACAGTTTCGTTAGCTCATTACGGGTCATTGAAATGACAACTTGAAGCGATGTGTGCTATCCATGTGGACCATAGCACATATTTATATTTATTTAAACGGCTCAGCGTCGACGAACGCGCGTCACTTCTTGCGGTGGATCGGCGGTGCTTTCGTTAACACACACGGAATTCTTTCTGATGAGATGCAGACAATCATCGTGCATCCCCCTGACCAGTACAACATGCCACGATAAAGCTGCACCATTTCAGATCGTGTGTCATGCTATTTATACAAACCCCTGTCCATTATTGCTTAAGTAATTCGCTACAGTCAGACAAAATTTTCTCACTAAAATAAACTCACTTGCATACATGGAGGCAGGAATGGCTTGACCCAAGGACGTCTGAAAAATCGTCCTGGCTCGCTCTTAGGTTCCTTCATGTAAACAGACGTATTTTAAGCGGCACATTATTGGTACTCCTGACAGGAACACGAAACCCTAAACCGGGTTGTGTTACAATACACTCAGAATCCCAGCGCCATTACCCGTTGCGTGCGTTCAAACTCGTTCTGAGTTTTTATTTTTTTATTTTTTTATTTTTTTGGTTCCTTCCAATAACATTAGGGAAATGTTTCTCTGGTCGCATGAAATAAACCACTATGACAAATGAGTATTCCCTCCTTCGTCTAATTTCAACGTAACTACCGGTCAAGTGATTTATAAGACCAATTTAAACAATATTTATCAACACTAGGCTTTTTAAAAGACGTCTGCTTAGTATTACCTATAGTCTGAGAATATGGTTTTGTACTAACAAACGTTTAATACAATATGCATTTGACACAAACGTAACGTGTTTTAAGTGCATATATTTTACAGAGGAAATGGACACCAAGTATATTTGCTTCAAAATTGTAGATCAGTGTGATAAAACAGCTGTTTGCCAGCACAACAGTTCAGAGTTTGCCAGCAGACTAAAAGCATTACGCCTGACTGAGAGTTACGGAGCTGATGGCTAGAGAGAAGTGTCCGTTTCCAGAGCCAGGTACAGTCGTGTCACTAAATACGTTTCTTTCACCAGTTCCATTTTTAATGGCTGAAAATGTGCCCTCCAGTCGGGAATGGCCCTGAGCAGACTCAACCCCAAGAGCTGGAGTTCACAGGTCTGAACCCAGCTCACGTGACTGGCCGATTTCTGGCCGACAGAGGAGATGGGGGGCTGGGGTGGGTGAAATCGGTAGGGCTTCCCTCGGCTCGCCACTAACGAGCTTCCGCTATCAGCCTCCCGGGAGCCTCCAGGCTGGCATTACCGCAGAGAGGCGCCAAACCTGAGTGGAAAACAAAATCCTGAGGGCCTCCAGGATTGGAGGAGACTTTCTCTTCACTGAACGGCTGAAGATGGGAACACCCAAATCATCCTTGCTCAGCATTTAAGTATCCGTAATTGTATCCTTGACTGAACCCATTTAGCCTTTTCTCTCAATATTCAGGTAGCTGTTTAATGAGAGCTGTAAACTCTCCTGGTTGGAGGTTGTTGAGGGCATTAATTCAACAAATTACCTGATTAATAATTAAAATATTTAATAAAGAAACGCAGATCTCGGGAGGATCTGAACTGACATCCTTCAGTCTTTGGTTTAGTTTCTGCTCTATAAACCTGACTCTGCTGCTGATTTATTAGGATATATCTTCTGACAGGTTTCCCAGTCTGATGGAGAGGCGTCCGTTTTTCATAGGATGGATATCGTGCCACACAAGCTCAAAGAGGCGAATGAGAATCGTTAGATTCAGCAGGCAGTGGTTAGAGGGGGGAGGCTGTTGAACCCTTGTGGATTCAGTAAACATCGAGCTGTACGTTGAGGCACATTTAGAGTCGGAAGGTGTCTGTCAATCCCAGGGCGTGACTTGTGCATCAGGCTTGCCAGACCACATCCAGCTCAGCTCCAGGAGTCACCTCATCAAAGCCTCGGTCCAACGTCCCCCTCCTCGTGATGACTGCTGAGGAGGCAAAAACCACCTGAGTCATGCTTATTCACTTCCCCAGTACAGAAAAGCCCTGGGTCTCAATGAAACCCTGTGGTGCTCACGAAAATACTCAGCATATACCGGAGCCGCAGAAGGAGACGGGAACAGACAGACAGTACTGAGTCAGAACGTTCAAAATGATCAGTGTATCTGCCAAGTGATATACAAAGGAGACAACCAAAGCCAGTGTGAGACAGTCATCAGCTGGCTTCCTGACAGCCGGAGAGAAAGAGAGGGATCTAATTTGGTCCCTTATGAGAATGCTATGTTTAAGCAGGAGGTCAAGCTGATGAGATGGCAGCGCGCGGTCCTTCATCCGAGCGCATGTGGTTCGTCGGGGGGGGGGGGGGGGGTAAACAAACGTTCCCAGGGCTCTCATCATTGCAGCCCTCTCATTTTACACATCGCTTTCCAGTCCGAGGACCAAGTTACGACGCCACGTTCTGTGCCCTGAGCGACACGTGGTCTCCACGTCCGCTGTCACCGTGGCCACTTCTGGCTTAAAGGCTGCGGGGTTTCGTCGGGAGGGAAGATCCAGCCCGGGGAGGAGGTTAGAGGGCTCAGGGATTCAGAAGCACAGTCACGACTCAGCCCGCTGTCCTGTTGATCAAAGCTGACCCAGTAAGCCAGCGGCTGTCTTTGAGTATTTTTGTGCATTCTTTTGTTAGGAGTATACAGGGCTGGCAGGTCTGTCAGAGCTGTCACTGTGCTTCGGATCACTTCCGCACCGCGGCACGGGCATCGCTGTCCTGTGATCCGTTTTCTGATTGGTCGGTTTGATTATCACCGTGGCAAAGGAACGGGAAAAGGGGCCGGAGCTGGGTTGGAGGGGGGGGCTGCACCGAGAACCAAAGCCAGCAAGAGGCGTGCGTGTCAGTCAGGGCGATGCTGAGATTTATTTCTGCAGAGGTGATGGGAAGAGTTATAAAAGTAGGGTCTGTCCAGGGATTTTGAATGCTTGGTTAGTGGCATGTATGCATTACAGGTGTCAGATGTTTCTGGCTGACCTTGCCCGTGATCGTGGTGCAAACTGTATAATCACAGAACCCCCCTTTTTTCTACAGATGTTTTATTTGCCAAGGCACAAGCGGGACTTGATATCATAACAGCCTTTAAAGCGCTTTCAGATCAGAGGCATTAAAAGAGGCAGAGGCTACTACAAAGAAGTTTTTATCCTCGGCCGACTCAACCTCTTTGATCGAGAAAAGGACCAGGAGTGTGGAATGTGCGCCCAGGGGCACATGGGGTGGAAGAAAGACTCCTGGTATTTCACTGCAACCCTCAGATGGGCTCGAGAGAGAGAGAGAGAGAGAGAGAGAGAGAGAGAGAGAGAGAGAGAGAGAGAGAGAGAGAGAGAGTGGGTGCCTTGTAGGCCGGTGTGATGGGAAACACTGGGACGGCCTTAACGGCGCTGATGAGCGGTGTGGTTCCACTCTCCCTGTGAGGGCGGGGGGCAGGTGGGTTCGCGGCTTGGGAGGAAACCGGCGGGTTTGCGTGCGGAGGAGTGAAGGGCGGCCCCCGTTTGTTCTGGGGAAAAGTGAGTGTGAAACCCCCAATCCTGGGAGTGATTTTCTCACGCCTCTCCTTCGAGCGGGGGTGGGGGGTTGGATCCCGTGGCCGCTCAGAGGGGCGTCGAATATGCCGTGAGAGCACGGCTGTACAGGGGGGGTAGAACAGCTCACACAACAGGCCAGTCGCTTGGTCAGCTCAGTGGGGGCCCAATTAAAGTCACCTGCAGGATCACACGGTAGAACCAGTGCTGAGGGCCAATTTTGTTAGTCGTAAACACGTCGCGGTTCCCAATGAAGTGTTTAAACATTTTTTTATTTTGTTTTTGTGTGCAGCTACCTGATTTGGCAGGGTGGGTCCTACGCTGGATTCTGTGTTGGAGTTGGGGGGGCTGTTGGGTTGAGTTAAGTGTTTTCTTACTTGCCAGACTTAATTTTTATTGCTGTTTTTTCTGTCCTGATAGTCTTTCTTTATGATATTCCCCAGGACACGGAGAAGAAACCTCAACGATGTAATGTGTAGCTCGCACGTAGACCTGCTAACAAATCATCCCCATGTGCACTGCAACGCTCCCTTTAAAAAAAAAACGTTTAACTAAGCTTTTCGGATAATTGTATCAGGATCCACTAGGTGGAGCTGTGAGAGAGCTCACAGCCTGCGTGATTTTGATGTGGGCTCGGCGAGGGATGTCTGCAAGGCACAAACCCGAATACAAAGATGACTCATAAGCCCTATCTTTTGGAGGTGCTCCATAAAACACGGTATGGGAAATTTCATGTAGTCCAGTTATAAATGGTGTCGCCCCGTTCTATAGAATGTTTGAAACGGAGCGGAATTTACTGTTTCCTGGAATTTACACACAAAAAAAACCCAAGATAGTCGTGGGAAAACTGATTGTTGTTGAAGAATGGGCAAATATACAAGCAGTTGAATCTGAGGTTTGGAGGAAGGCCATTTATTACACTGACATAAATAGTTCCCTTTATTTAGTTTCCTAAATAAAGTTAGAAGGGTGTGTGTCTAGTGGCAGCCCTAATCCCCGTACATATAACCATGACCAATGGATAGCCTGCCGTTTTTGGTAAAAGCATACGGTCCCTGTCTATGTACTGGTGCATAACAGTGTGGGTTACAAACAAATTAGGCATTAAAATAATGTAGATAGTAACACGATAGTTACCGGAAACCGCGTTAACCCTGCCAAATTGTATTTTTATCCACCTGTGTGAATCTGCGACGAGCTGTTAAAATCGTCTATGACACGACCGGTTCCCTCTTAAGGGGAACGTTTGCCCCGAACTTTAGAACAAGCTCTTCGCACCGACACACTCTGAGCCTGGAACCGGCTCAAACCCATCCGTCCTCCATCGGGTAGCCAGGGAACAACACCAGCACGTATGGCGGACCGTCTCGGGGTTGCTTTAGCTTTTAGCAAGGATTTCACATTCCTCCAGGTCTCTGAGGAAGGAGACAGTCTCCCATAGCACGGAATCGGTCACCTTAAGGGTTTTTAGTGAGTTGGAATTGACCTCTGTCTGCCTGGCCTCTGCCCAGCGCACTGAAAAACAGACCCTACCTTCCTCTCTCGGTAAAATGTGCTATAAAACGACTCCTGGTTTGTCTTTTCCTGGGCAATGATGCATTGCATGCATTCGTTTGCCTGGGTTTAAACAGCAAGGGCTTCGCTCCTGCTAGGGGTATATTGAGCACTTGTGAATAGTAAATTTCCTGTGCCGTTTGATGTTAACATATGTAAAATTACATTTGATGGATATTACAAACACATTTCCTTGAAAAGCATGCTGGAGATTTGGCACTCTCTGCACGATTAATCTTAAATGCATCAAGGCTACGCAGCGTTTTAAAAAGGAAAATAGTTTGTCGGCGAGGAGGCGGTGGAAAGAGAGATGTGCCGCGGGGTTCTGGCGTAACCCGTAAATCCATCTTTCCGATCCGGCTTTGGGTAACGACCATTCTGAGGAGGCGAACGGGGGAGGAACCAGCACTGCGGAAACCTGGGACAGGCAGAGGACGCCCCGACCGGGCCGGACGCGGTCGCAAACGGAGCCGGCGGAGGGACTGAACGGGAGGCTGTCTCACCTGAGCTGTGAGGCTTCACACTCCTGCGTCCGCTCAGCTTCACTGCGAGAGATGTGAGGCTTCACACTCCTGCGTCCGCTCAGCTTCACTGCGAGAGATGTGAGGCTTCACACTCCTGCGTCCGCTCAG
>JAOYSI010000598.1:0-18024 GCA_025775065.1 Hiodon alosoides | reverse complement strand
ATATTCATCCGTTTAACTAGGATTAGTTGCAATATTACTTTTATTGTTTAAAGGATATACATGGTAATATACTGCATGCATTTGTCTGGTAAATATTCAGTATTCAATATAATAATCTCTGGTTTGATTAGATCTGACTCATCTGTTGATAGATCAGAGACCACTCATTTAACAAAATATAATTACGTATAAATGATTAAAATCATAAAAAATATAATGAAGCACACACCAATATGGTCTCAAGTTATATTTGAGTTGTATTATCGGATTTTTTTCCCCCTCCATTTAGCCCAAGTGTACCGAGTCCTATGCCATTCACATAACCAGAATATTCATGGTAATCTTTCTCCATTTATTCAGGCATTAAAGATCCGTTTAGAAAAAGTAAAAACCTTTTTACTTCACATTTTGGATTGATAGATAATAATCAGTCACCAAGAACAGAAAATGGCAGCAAACATCAAACAGTTCAGTGCTATGCCTTCACCCAACCCAACGTGGTAAAGTCGTCTGAGTTTACTCCATTTAAAGAGTCATACGCAATGACCATTATTTCTTATTAAAACTCGTGTATCGCTTTTACAGTTTGTGAAGTTATGGCTACACTTCTTCAAGTCAATTCATGCAGCTGAGATGACTTGTGTGGGACGTAGTCATGTAATAAACTGGCAGCACACTTACAGACCACCCTTTGCTAGCGTCTTCAATTACAGTGTAGAAATATTACTTCAGAAATAATATAGTGAATTCCCACTTTTTTTTATTATAACTGTATAACCAAAAATTTACTTTGACCTTTCTCTGTGTTTTAGGGGAACCGGCACACTGCCTTAACAAGTGGCCTAAACACTTCTACAATAAAAGAAGAATACAGTAGCCTAAACACTATGTAGGCCTACGGCAATATAAATGAATCACGAAAAGATTAAATTAATATTCTTTTTGCTAAGCAGCAGAGAAAGCATGCTATGCATACACTCATGAGAGTGACAGATGCACTTCACGGGAACCGCAAGAATAATCAAGCCGTCTTCACTGAGGCTCATCTACAGCTGGTTTAAATCGGCATACATCAGCACAAATAAGTTTAGGAACTACTTCCTGGAAAAGGGACTCTAAAAGAGAGAGCGGTTTCCCCAGTTTCCTCAGTCTACATGTATGCCAAGATGGTCAGACTCCCTTAGGGAATGGCAGAGAGGAAAACTCCACAAAAGAAACAGTGGGGTTAAGTATATAATAATGCTAAGTGAAAAAGGCTATATCCAATACAGGGAGAAATATTAAGCCTACTTGATGTTAATGCCCAGTTTGAATCCAAGGAGGCAGTGTCTTGAGGAACTTTTATCATTTTATATCTATAGCGAACAGGACAAAACCGAGAAAAAAAAACAAAAAAGTATGCTGAACATGAATTTGCTTCATAGTAAAAACAGTGGACACAAATAGAACATTAGAAAACCAATTTAAGGTAAAAACACATTCTAAAGTATACAATTCCTCTTTGAAGAAAAGAAAAGAAAAAAAAAGATCAGGTCCATCTCCAGCCATTTGCAGTTTGCCACTGGTAGTGCAAGCTGCTTCCTCGATCCTCCAACGGCCAAGTCAGCCCCAGGGCCCAGGTCCCCCTTTCCCGTCCCCCTTCTCAGCCCCCCATTCCCCTGTGCGCTCTCGGGAGATGGACGTCTCCTCAGCCTCTGCTTCCTCTTCACAGCACGGACTTACAGAGCCTGCTGCTTCTCGACGAGCCTCTCTCGCAGCTTCCGGTTCATGCCTTCTGGGTACGCCCAGATCTCTCGCGCCTTCTCCTTCAGTCACCATGTCCTTGTGGTGCTTTTCCTGGCGCTGCACCATGGCCTGGTCGATCCGCTCCTGTACCAGAGTCTGCAGCGCTTTTCTTCCCCAAGCTGTTTCACTGTTGACCTTTTTGCAGACATGCTTTTTCCAATTCCTGCACTAGCTGGTTGGTCCTTTATTAGAGCTTTCCACCAGGCAGGTGTTAATTACACGAACCCCCTCAGTAAATTAATTTTGGGTTAGGGTTAAGGCACTGGTCAGTACCCTCCTCAAGGAGTCATGGGGTCTGTGCTCAAGTCCTCCCTTGGAAATGTTTTTTTTTTTTTTTGGAACTGTTGGATTTTCAAATTGGAAAAAGACATTGAGAAAGGTATCATCATATCCCTCCTTGTCTGAGGCCCCCGTTTCACCCACTTCGGGGATCCTAGTCCTCTGTGGCAAGCCATCCCACTTCTGACACCAAATTTCATACCTAAGGTTTCGATGAGGGGCAGAGGCAAAAAGTTCAAAGGACAGAGGCAAAAATCTCTTTCGTGTTTCATTTTCAAAAGTGTGGCCAAGTCACAGATTAGCACTTTGGTGCACCTGGCGTTTATTCTACCCACAAAAGCGACGAAGACCTGAATTATTACAGTGGATGAAGCAGAAAAATGGCACGAATAGACCCATGTTCAGTGGTACATCGTCAGCATGTCTTCAACTCATTTAGTTTTCACTAGGCAAACAACTGCCACAACTTTCCTATCAACTCCCACAACGAAATTAAGAAGCCACTCACTTATACTGTGGTAACTCTAACCACTTCAACCTACCACAACATCCACAGAGTAATTCATTGAGGCGTAAAGTACAGAAAAAGGTCTATATGTACTCTCGGTGTGTTTCACTGAATCCTTGCAGCAAACTTTAAAGGAAACAGCAGATGAATTTGTTCACAAATGGATTAACGCTTTATTGCCAACACTTAACTTTGGTAACTACAGTTAGAGGGTTATATCTAAACTTGGTTTAAGGAAACAAACAAAACATCTGTTCAGGGAAATATACAAAGTTTGGCTTTAGTTGATGTTTGGTTACACAACATTCTGTAAAAAAAAAGATTCCCAGAGGCAAGGAACAAAAAATTGGAAACACAGGCCCCATAAAACTTGTATGCAAAGTTGGGACGGTTGCCATACAAATGTGACTGCTTTGCTAAACCTACTAATCTCCCCCCACCACCCCGACATTGTGCATAAAAGGCTGTGGTTTAAGTATGGTATTATGAACTGCTTATAACACCTGATTGCAATATAAGTCTCCGGAGACTGTGAACAGGTGTAATCGTAGGCTAGGGTTTGGCAGGAGCTTCAGTGACAAAGACTGGAGGAACATCATGTGATGTCTTGGTGATGTCAGTCTTGGAATCATCATAAAAGAGAAACAGGGGGTGAAAAGCATAATCCTCATACAGAAGAACAATGTCGGGAAAGCTGAACTGTGCACTGCTTAATGTGCTACCTGAGCATCCTGTCGCTTCAATAGTAAACAATTCTGACCGTCTCCTAATGACGCCAGGGCTTATCTGGCATGGCCTAGGTCCACTCATTCTATGGAAAGAAGCATGGTACGTTTGTCATATGTAATCGCCAACATCCCAAGATTTGCTTTCCCAGGAGGTGTGCCTTTGAGGGCAACAATAATCCACTTAACATGACACATTCCATTCTAGACACATTCCCATCTTCCATAGCCCATCCAAACACCAGACTTCAGTCCCAAAGCATGTATGGCAATGTCTGCAAGATCGACTCCTGCGCCTCCATCAAACTAAGAATTAAAAGATTTCCCTGTGACAAATTGTGCCAGATGCCTGCAAGAACAGTTGCGGGCATCTGACTCAACATAATAGCACATCCATTTAATCCTGGCTGCATACAATGGCCTGGCACATTTTTCATGCAATACAGTTTCCTCCATATGTATTGGGATCAGTGAAGTCCCAGTTTTTGTTTTTTATTGGATACTCAAGCCGCTTGGATTTGAGATCAATTTAACTTAATTTCTGGGCATAGTGATGCAATTTTTCCCATTTAAAAAGACTTTTTCACTCAATCCATCACTCTAAGGTAAGAATAATTATTGTTTTATCAGTTTTTTTTAAAGCATTTCAGCATTTACTTCATCATTAAGCACCCTCAAGCCTGCCGCCCATTAATATCACCAAGTAAAACGCACGATTGTATTTAAATCATGAGACTCAATTGGTCAGTATAAAACGCTTTCCCACGCTTAAAAAAAACCCTCAGTTATATTGGCCATTGCCTTCTTACATGATAAAGCATTGCTCAAGCTGGGAGGTATTTCCTTGTGCAAAGGCAGACCAGATATTTCTGCACACTTCCCAATTAATTCTGCTGAACCCATTGCTACTGGCTTGTTTTTTCTTTATAGTTCCTGTAGGTCACATAGAACATATAGTTCTCTAGTCCTTATTTTGGCACAAACCTCCAGGCCGTCAGTTAACACAAAGGCTAAAACCTTTATTATTCCTTTATAATATTCACAGCTCTTTTATAGGTGTTCATCAATCCAACGAGAAGCACGCAATCAATAAGAAAAGCCTGTTGGCTAATTGTACTTATGCTCTCCTAAAATGGGGGACAGAGCACAAAATTGGTACATAATAAAACGTGTATGTATAGTAATTAACAGATAATAAAAAGAAACCATACTTTCCATCATCGAATCCAAAATGCTTCACTATATAGCTTTTTTTTTTTTTTTTAACTTGGACTCCACTGCCACAATAAATATGGAGATCACGTATCTTTACTGCATTTTTAAAAGAAAATATGTAAATAATGTACAACAATGTTAATTTCCTTCATTTCACTTTGTCCTTCTCCCCACGGCAGAAGTATTCAAAAGGTCTACTAATGGAAATAACGAACGAAGTTTGTCACTGCTATTATAGTAAGAATCCACCACCTTTTTTTTTCTCCAACTAGTTCACTACTAAACTTGGTTACAGCTTTCCAAATACGGTGTGTTCAGCACATCATTTGACTACCTAATTATATTACGTTACACAAAGTCCACTTGTTTAGTGTATTATTTAACGTACGGTTTTGAAACTACTAGTCAATGCAAAGATTAATCAGTCACACTGCATGCGAGTGGCATGTGGTGTAAAGATCCTTAAAACAACTTCCAGGTGATTAGCTGGTTACAAAGATACTAGTGGAAACCAAATAACTTAGGCCTAAAGAATCGATTGTACACATTAACAACGGAATATTTTCAGCAATATTAGTATAGATGTAATAATGTAAAACTATTTTTTTCTTCTTTTAATCAGAAGTAGCTGGAGAGAGTGTATGTGGTAGAAGTAAATACCATTAAGCATAATAAGATCATTTAAAGAAATTCATACCTGCTTATAACTTGACCGGTTTTCAGTGTAATACTACAATTGCAATTAGCCCACAGCATTAACGGTTGGCGGGTCGGCATTGCCAGCGTTTGGGAAAATAAACCTAGTTGGGTTTCAGTGTGTAAAAAGCACAGTCGCATATGATCTCATTGCCTCAGTTTGATAGGTAGCATGCTAAATGCTATTGCACTTGAACATCCCAGGCCTCTCCACTTGCTTTAATGTATTGAAAAGGACCGCAATGTAGCCGACCGTAATATTCTGTAACAGACAGGGAGGAGACAAATGCATCTTTTAGGTTTGGTTCCTCTTATCAACGTTAATAAGTATAATGGAGGAGTCCTTGCAAATTAACAAATGGACGATGTCCGGTTACTTTACGCAAAAGAGCAGCATGTAAACATTACAGCATAGCTAGCTACAAAACAAGGAGGGGCTCAAGGCTAGGGGGAAAAGACTAACACAGAACCAAAATGCAACCCTTAGAAAATATGATAACTACCTTGCAAACAGGCGCAGAAAACCCCGGAAAAAATCTGCAAAGGTCGAAACGGTGCAAAAATGTATCCCAAAGTCGGTTACCTGATTGTTAATTTGCTAGCATTTTATTAATTGATCTCTTCTCTCGTGATTCTTCACATCTCGTTCACATTTTCATTGCATCGGTATTAACTTGAGCTGTTCCTGTAAATGGAACATTCCGTGGATTTCACCACTGAATTTGTGGTGAAAGGTACATGCGTTTCTGCAGCAGTACCTCCAGACATTCTAAAATTATATCCCATCTAGATCATGTACTACAGCTCAACTATAATACATCGTCAACGTGTGTCTAATCGATAACGAGTGGATGTGCATCCCGGTGTTGGTTTCATACGTCGACATTTTCCAAGTGTCACCCCCTTCAATGAGAATTTGAGAGAGCGCACACTGTTATGGAAAGGTTACCGTAATGAATGTATAAAATTGACTAAAATTTCCCAATGTCATGTTTCGGTTATCAAGAACAAATTAACGTTGCAATGGCAGTTAATATTGTTTAACGAAAACTAATGGTGAAAAATCCATCCTTGCTAATCGCATCTTCAGTGGATCTCATTTGCATTGCGGTCCAGATCTTGTCTAATTACATGCACCGTCTCTTATTTCGAACTTATTTGTTGGTCGGTCACTACGGTGGATACAATACCATCCGCCTCCTATGCACACCAGGTTGAGCTTCACTGAGGTCATTCGTTTTTCAGTTTTGTTACGCAATCAAACGACAAGGACCGCAGTATGTCTGACCTTAACGAAATTAACTTATGTTTAATTTCTGACTGATGAAAAAATAAAAAACACATAGTGCTGTACACCTAACCCCGTATAAGAGTGTGTCGTGCACTTAGGGTTGCCACCTCGTGACCTCAGAGCGAAGAACAAGCACGCAACGAATACCCCCGCCCCCACCCATTTTAAACTCTCACAGAAACACATCTTAAAACAAATATTGGTTATTTTATTTCATTTTGACAAATTAAAGCATCACAGGCTTTTATGTTTTCTATTAGTAGCCGTTCACTACAAACAAATATGAACAAAAACTGTTCATTGTTAAAATTAGAATTAAATTAATTGAGTTACATGCCAGGGTACATTTTCCACATAAAGCTGAAGACAAATAAAAGTAATTTGTAAATATTGGTGTTTTACAGAGGATTGAATCACTAAACATCTTCGGTGCTAGTTTCAAAGCACATTCTGTGCTGTTGTTAGTTTCGTTGTGTGCCCATGGACAATGAGCAGGAGGTGTAAAAGATTTTTGATGCAAAATTAGTTAATGATTTATCATATAATACGAAGTGTGAAATTTCACAAAAATTAAGTGTTATAATCTGTTAAGAGTGGCTTGGCTTGGCTGCAGTTTTCAAAAGTAGCTTTAAAAGGATGTCACCCGTCCCTGTAATGTATACCGGTTTCACAGTTTTGATACCACTGCCGTTTCTCTATACTTTTTTTTGACAGGTTATAGGCCAATTTCTACCCTTGGTTTAATTTTTGAAGACCCTACGTTGGTTGTCTACGCCCTTTCTGCCCCCCTCTGAGAGATGGCTCCCATTTCTAAACAATCAACTACCATTTCTAATGAATTTGTGCAGAATTTTTCTCCTGGTTAGAGTGGGCATTGTCTTTTCACTAAATATGTGTGATTGATGGTTAGAAGATACAACACTGCCTGAAAAACCTGCCTGTCACCAGACCTCATCCTTCCTCATCTCATCTCCTCTGTATTCAGCACAAGCACATCGTTTTCTTCTGTGTTTAAAGATTTAGAAACGGTTATTTCGTCGGTAATGAAAAGCAACGGGCCTACTGTAACATTACCGGAATCACATCTCATATTTATGCATTATGGAGTGTTCAAAAAATAAGATTATAGAAATTTTTTAAAACGTTCTTGGACAGATTAAAAGTACAAATGAAAAATGAAGTAAAAGTTGGTAATGATAATTTAGATTGAATTAACTGTTTATTTGTCAGTTATTGTACTAACTGTTTCTTGAGTATGTGCCAGGGCTATTTCAGGCTTAATTTCCTGGTCCATTAATGATCTGTTATCTAATCCATCACATGGTTTATTACATTCACAAGCAGCTTCTGCTTGTCTGAATGCACTTGATATGATGGGGTTCTTCAAGGTAAGAATGGCTATAAAACAGAGTCAGTAACCGCACGAATACGTATAAATAGACTGGAAACAGTCCAAAAACCAGTCTTTGTGCTTTTAGTTGTTTTGAACATACCTTGTTATTCGTAACTAGTTTTACAAAAAATCCGACAAGTGGGCTGTTCTAATAGTTGCCAATAACAAAGTCTGCCACAGGGGGGAGTATTGTGAGGTTTTGCGAGAAGAAAATTTTGGATCTGATGCAGAGTCCTTAAGTTTCACGCCTGGTATGATTGTGGTAGATAGATATGACACTTCTCATTTAAAATAATTGTATAAAAAAATGTTGCATATCCGCAGTGAGGAAATTGATTATAAAAAAAATTCAAATTCTGGTAGGTTAACTCCATTTCCTTTCAAACTCTGTAATAGTTTACCGTCAAAACTGTGATAGTTCCCTTTGGTCATGTGAATAATTTATTCAAATTATTCACGGTCATCAACCAAATGATAACAAAAGAAAAGGTGCACACATAGAGTCCTAATGCTCTCACAGTGAAATAACACTGAGCAGTGTTGAAATTGCACTGAGCAGTGTTGAAATTGCCCTGAACTCTGAGCAAAAGAGCAGTGCACATTTTTTTTGACAATATGACTTTAGTCAGTGTGACTTTTATCTTGGATGTGCAAATATAAAAAAAAAATGTTTAACATCAACTACACCCACAACTAATGAACTAACTGAGTAATGAGTGTGGGGCACAGCTGATTCAACAGACGTGAGAGATATTTAAATATCTGAGGTTTATCCACAAGAGGCGATCAAGGACTTTTTATCTGGTTTTTCGATGCCAGCCCTGGGAGTGTTTCTTATCATTTCAGAGTTTTTACACACCCATGTTTTTTAATCTAAATTTAGCATGATTATGCAAACCTTAGACCTTCATAAAAGCACGAGTAATAGATTTACTAATCATGCTTTAAAAAAACCCTGTACAAAACATATTTTGTACTGAGGCAAGTCTCTTAAAGGACCTCTTTGTCTGCTTCCCTTTTCTTTGTGAACACCTTTTTATTGTTTTATTGTAGTTGGGAATATGTGACGTCAGCATTTAGATCAGTGCATCAAATCATACAGTTGCTACAGTTGCTCTGGAAACGGAAAACCTGACCAGAGGTTCGAGAGACGTCGGACTCAAGCATGGCAGGAGGGCTCCAGACCAGAATTAGTTCCCCTCACTAACCCATGGTTAAATTTCCTCCAGACACTTTTTTTCGTTTTGTGTCAGTAATTACAAATAAATCTATCGTTTGTGTTTAATGTAACAGGCCAAAATCTGCTTATTTTCTTTTACCACCTTAGATAATGTGATGCTTGTGTGGGTGGAACCTCTGTTTAACAACAAGATATATCCTTTTTTAAATTAAACCCTGTCTAACATACTGATCCCTGACTGTTGATTTTAAAGTCAGAGACTGTGAAGAGAAACAAAACATTTCTAACTGAAAAGTTTTGCGTGCGAGGAAATTCATACAGAGTTTAGGCCTTAATAGATGACATTACAGCCATGTCAAAAGTTGATGTAATTTATTCTGAACCTTAACCGCTGTTGTGTCACTTTTTATGGCATAATCATAACTCTATAATCTCCAATAGTGATGTTTGGGCCACATCCTCATTCCTAAACATTTCTTATAGATAGGGAGTAAAATGAGAGTACACAAATGGGGCGTGTTTTAGGCGTCAGTATGGAAAATTAGATTGTGAAAGTGACAAATGATTCCCGGAAGCCTTCTATCTACGGGCTGAATATAATTTTTCTGAGAAGAAACAACAATATTTCAATTGAAAGTTTTTTTTCTGTAGGGCAGCGGGCTTTTCTAGAAAGTGAAAACTGAGGGAAATTGAGCATGGCTGAAGTGTGGCGGTTAAAACCCTATACTCCAGGGCAGCAATTCCTCAAACCAACCCACGGGTACGTTCCCTTCCATACACAGTCAAACTGTGTTTATTCGCTAAAAGAGGTAAATAAAACTTATGTCCCTTACTGACCTTGCCCGATAACAGTCTTTCTGCTCTGTCTTTACCTGTGCCCGAAATCGGTCACTGTCCTCCCACCTGCTGTCTTCACAGCTTCTTAACCAGAGCCTCCTTAGACCAGAGCTTGGACCCCCTGTTGTTCTCAATCCACTAAGTCATATGTCACGGTAATCTGTGCCCATGTTTTTTTTCTTATCACTACTCTGTTGATGACACCCAACCCCTTTTTTCCACAATCTGACTCACAAGTCTGTTCACATATCTTTCAAAAATGTGTCTTCATTTAGAATACTGCATCCTACCAAGACAGGTTCATTTGGTCATTCCTTCCAAATCACGGCCCTGTGCAAGTGCTTTGTCCTATGCCCGCTGCAGTAATACAACACCCTGCTTGCTTGCCTCCCTGATACTTGACTAGTCTAAGTCCCCATATCACAGCTTGGTAGAAAATCACCAGTGATACTGTGTTTAGAGAGAACCGGAGGGGGCCAAACACCGAGCCCTGCAGGACACCTGTTGTGAAGGGCCTTGGGAAGAAAGATAAAGCCTTTTCAGACTATTTACTTAGTGGCCTTAAAGGTAAGAGAAAATCCATCTTAATTCGCAGCCCAGTCTGAGTGAGGGGAAAAATAAATCGGCTAACGATCCTAACTACGACAAACTAACAGTGATGTTAGTGGACTTTACCAAGACTAAAACTTGGACCAACTCCGCTAAAACCTTCCTGGGATAATACAAGTTCGTCTTGCTGTTTGTGAAGAAGTGGTGTTCTGATACTAAACAGGCTTCCTATAAACTTACTTCAGTCATGTACTGAATGTAGGAATTTTGCTCATGCACTAGAAGCTAGTACTTACGACAACCTTATGTATACTAAACTGTTATATACTGCATTATTCGCTGTTATTGCACCTTGTCCAACTGTTTCTTAATACGGTTATAATTGGTAAGTTTGATTTAACCAGTTTTAGCCAAAAAGGAGTGCCCCTGACGAAGCACTGACTGCACTCTAAGTCATGGACACTATTACTCTGCAACATAGGCCTCGTTTCATGGTAAAGAGGCAAGTGATTAAATAAACCTGAAATACCACTGGTTTTAATGTAGCCTCTGCAACATCACGTGAGCCACATCGTCAAGTGTTGGTGAACAACTTCCCCTCTAATTAAACATACAGGCAGTGCTGTCCAAGTCTGGTTTGGGTGTGAAACAAAGTCTAATCCATGTGAATGGGATTTGTGGAATAGTTCCTTAAAGAAATCCAATTTACAAACACCACAGTGCTACATTTAGGCACGGTATTATTCCTCAGTGCAGATTACCAATGCACAACAACTAATTGAGAAAAAAACGAGAGAAAAAAACACAGTGGCTGTTTTTGCTTGGAGCCACAATGTAGGCCATTGTTTTTGTGTGGTGGACAAAGTTTTCTAATGATGAAACAACACTGCAGTGAACAAAGTCTGGCCCAGAAAGAGGTGGGGGTATGGGGGGGTTGAGGGAGGAGGAGATGGGGCACTTCATTGAGTTTATTACTGGTATGCTGAAATGAGCGTTGGACAAGACTGCAGTTGCATATATTTACTTTTCTTCTTCTGTATACATTGATCAGCCAGACGGAAAAAAAAAAAAAAAACCCTAATATGGCTTCTAGCATACTGAAGGTGGAACAGTGTTGACCACAACAAGGGGCTTAATCAGAACCAACCACGCAAAAAGACCAGGGGACTGGAATCTAATGGGCATGTACGTTTTCTGCTTCAGTGCGGAGGCTAGATACAGCGCCAGCAGGCAGATTGATTCTTGCTGTGATTTGGTGAAATCTCAAGTGTTTCGTGGCATGTGGTTTATGTCAGTTGACCGAAAGTCTTAAAGATTTATGAACTCTTGTCCTTTTACAATTTACTTATTTTTTTATGTTATAGGTGAGTCTCGCCACTGACAAAGCCCAACCACGGGAATGCAACAAGTGCTTTGACCGCTAGACAGGAGATTGCCACGACAGGAGTCTTCCGGCACAGGAGAACTTGCACTTGTCCGTATGTGACTCCGTGGCACCAATTTAAGAACAGATCAGGGGGCACCACTAAGCAGCTTTATCATGCCTCTGCCTATCATGCGAGGAGGCTCAATCTAGGTATGTTTAGCACATCATGCCCATTCACCATGTGTTAATCATTCACATTTACAGCCGTAAAACTCTGACCGGTTGAGCTATAAAATGAAAGTCGGCGAAGGCAAAGTTCTCATTTTGCCCAAACCCTGATCATCACAACTCACAGTACAGAAAATAAAACCCAGCAAACGCCTCCTTAGGTAAGTAAGCAGGTTAGTATATTTGCGAATTAACCGATGAGAAATTATATGCACTATTTACAACCTAATTGAATATAATTTAAAAATATATATTTCAAAGGTAAATAACACCGTATCATATTAAGAAATAATATAATTTATCTGGATATTTACTAATATGGGATCATTGTTAACTAATGGATTACTTTCCGTAGTGTAAAAGGCAGAAATAAAAAGAAAACAAACTTTTTTCTGCCCAAATGCTTTTGTGTGTGTGTGTGGAGGATTATTTTTACGCAACTCCGGTATTTTTTGTGTTATTTAAAATGGAACGAATTGCTTTGGTAATAACACATTTTTATAATTTTTATGACAATTGTAGTTGTTAAGATTAAATAAGAATAAAAGGCATATAGCTGCAGTATCTATTAAGAAACAAATTGATTTGCAATAAATTAAATGCATGGCGTAAGCAGACAAAACATTAAGTATCCACTTTTTCACTTCTCTCTGTTGAATGCCGCCAATTAATTAAAACTATTAAACTACTATCCGAGTGAATGGTGAATGATCTTGTATTTATCTTCACTTCAGCATCGCGTAGTTAAAAAACATTGCTTCAGCAATTCGTTTTATTTAAATTACGTAATTGTTACAAAATAGCTTTAAATATCAAATTCTTTATTTAAGGTTGTGTTACTTTGACCTTATTTTTACTATTCCAAATATAATTGTGTTAGGGATCGTGTAAAATCTTTAAATCATCTTAAAATCTTTAAAAAAAAATGTACATTAAAATTACCATCGCGGTGTTTGGATTTAGATGACGTTTAACTGAATATATATATATATATATATTGAAATATGGTTACCCTTTACGTCTTTTTATTGTAGGCTATATTGCAAGGAGCTGGCAAGATGGCCAGGATCGAATTGATCCTACTGGCTTCTACCTTCCTCGGCGGTGAGTTAGAGACAATTTCCCTTCTCCCAGAAATCAGTGGAGTACTAGCACAAAGCTAGATTTAGACACCTTGTGTTTTTGAAAAACCTATGGATTCAATTTCAGATTTCCCATACTTCAAAATTACTACAACAAACCATCACTTACTTTGTTTTGCAAAGCTTGGATTACACCATTGTTTTACTGACCTATGTACTTCTCTTTGTTGTCTGTTAAAGCTTACTGCCAAAGTATTCCAGAGATAACGCAAAATGTAGTTCGACTGCGTGAAGACATCCCTATAGGTATTTAGGCATTTCCTCTTTGAAAGACCACACTTGTTTCGTATACTTTAAGTAATTCTGAAGATTTGTTTCACAACTGTACTGATATATGAAAATATATATTTAAAGCAAAGTAACTGCACACACACACACACACACACACACACACACACACACACACACACACACAAAACATCTTGAAATGTATCAAGCATAACATTAAGAAAATAGATACAATATTAATACATTAATATTCATTAAGGAATACCTTGTTTATCACAAAAACGTTGAGAAATTCTCTTTTCTCTCATCAGGGAAATTTGCTTTTAAGATTTTGGCGATTGATGCTGATAACGACCCGTTAACCTACAGGATCACTGGAGAAAATGCATTTTACTTCTCTGTAGATTCAGTTTCAGGGAATGTAACGATACGATCTCCCTTGGACAGAGAGGTAGGCTGAAAAGTGGAACTCTATTAACATCTTTAGAGGATATCACACATAACTGTACCATGTATGTGTTATCACAATGTACACAAGGTACTCTGATGGTGTTATAACGGTGATGACCTTTTAAGTAAATATTTTTCTTAAATTTAAGATATTTTTATAAGATCAATAAACTAAGCCATGGATAAGAAAGACAATTCTGCAAAAATTCAAGCTATAACATTTCATTTAGTAACATCATACATCCTTATTGAGTATCATTCCAGGGAATAGCATATTTATAAACCAGCCATGTTTTTTCCACAGGAAATGGAAACATTTTCCGTAACACTTCATGTTTCCGATTCTGTATATCCTGATGTAAGCATAAACACCCTTTTGTTTTTTGTTTTATATAAAATATAAAAACATGTGTCCATTTCACCACATTTATTATTAATGTGAATTTGTTATTGTGTCTAAATAGGTTTCAAAGAATGTTATCATAATTTTGGAGGATGCAAATGATAATCGACCCATATTCATCGACGCTCCATATAATAAAGATGTTCAAGAAGTAAGCACAATTTACCATTTGTGTGCATGTTTGTACGATAGTAACCCTTTTTTTGTTATCATTATGATATCAAAATAAATGTGTAGTATGCTGCCAGGACTTAACTTTGGTGAGTTATGGTGCGTATAGAATAGAACAGCGTAGGAGCAAACAGATACCAAACTCTTCTCACTTTGACCTATTTTCATCTCCCAAGAATACTACTGTGGGCACATTGCTGTTCCATGTGACAGCCAGAGACGCAGACAGTGGGTTGGCGTCGCTTGTCAGCTACAAGATTGATGACGTAAGGACACTCCAGTGGCTACCATTCATGTTTTGTATGCATAGTGTGTTCAGATGGTTTAATATGTTTTTTTTTTTATTGTTCTCTTGCTCAGGTTGTACCGAGTGGGGGTCAAGATCTTTTTTCAATTGCTGAGAGAACTGGTGAACTCAGACTCGTAGGAAATCTGAATTATACGAGCAAAAGCACTTTCTATCAGATAAAGATCAATGCGTCGGTAAGTGTGTGATAAACGTTTAATCTCTCGTTTAATCTCTCGTTTGCATTATTTTGTTCACGACTTTCAGGTCTGATTAAATCTTAAAAGACTTTATTCAAAATTATTGTTTATTCAGTGTGTTATATGGTGTCACTTCTTTGATAGTAATTGTGCTCTGAACAGAATGAATTGCTGATTAAGGCTTTGTTTATAGAACAATTCAATTAATGTATTTGTGTGGAAAAAATATCAACGGCCTATTAACAGGGCAAAACCCTTCATTGTTGGAGTTAGTAGTTAAAAACCTTGTGTCTCTCTAAAGGACGGTGGGGGTATCCTCCATGAAGAAATGGTTTTCCAATCAAGTTCTGCTTTCGCCTTTATCACTGTCATTGACGTCCCTGATCTTGATCCACAATTTTTAAACCTTCCCTATTCATTTTCTGTGAATGAAAATACAGCTGTGGTAAGTGCTATGCCATGCTAATGTGTAACCCTAACCAAACCGTTATTGGAATGTATATTGGAGAGTATAGTGGCAATATGTTGTAGTAACAACCCCATTTCCTAATTTCAGGGCCACTCTGTGTTTCAAGTGCGAGCTATAGACCCTGATACAGGGGTCAATGACAGGATCCTGTACAGCATTGGAGGTGATTTGTTTATTTTATAATTTTTTAGGTGGGGAAATTATTTACGATTACTATGACTTGTATATCCTGCCTTGAATTGCATATTGCAGATAAGGATTAAAAACGAATTATTGACTGGGCAAATTATTGACCTGGGAAGAGAGATTGGTCTTGAAAACAATTTCACAATTTAAAAGTATTCTGTTTTTGGCTGTTTTTTACAGATACCAATGCACCTGACCTTTTTCAAATCAATGAAAATACTGGAGAAATACTGGTCAAAACTGTATTTGATCGGGAAGATTTACTGGCTATTCAGGCAGTCGTCACACTGGAAGTACTGGTAAATAACCAACATGCTGTGTAACTTTCGTTAGGTTCAGGTCCTGCGGCTGTGGCCTCATGGGAATCGTAGTGCTGAGACTGTGGAGGCCATTACCTCCAGCACTCTCCTTGGTCTGCCACAGGCCCATAGTAGTCTACATTTTCTCTGTTCCAGGCCCGTGAATCCGGATTCAATGTTGAGGGTAGAACTGCAAGCGCTGCCACAACTGTGCGGGTCAGCATTGGTGATATCAACGACAACAAGCCTAAGTTTTATAAGTGTGAAGCCGAGCCTTGTGACTACACGGCGGAAGAAAGCAGCTTCCACGGCGACGTTAACGAGCACTCTCCTGTAGGCGTTGCCGTGGCAGGCTTGAGCATTGCCGTACGAGACCTGGATGAGGTCAGATTTGGCTTTTCTTCAATGCCATTGCAATATTTTTCTTCTGTTTAGAAACTTTCTCCAGAAATGTGTCGGAAAAACAATACGTTCTACACTTCTACTTCTACATAGAAATGTCACGAGAGCGAGTGTGTAATGTAATGGTTCATTAAAGTGAAACATACTGTGCAATGATGGGCAGAATCCAGCAAACTAATCTTTCTGAATTAATCCTTTATCTGAACGAAATGAAACAACTTCCTTCGACAAAAGATTTGTTTGTCTGACTCCCCGGCTAGCATCTACTAAATGTACTAAATCCTCTTCTCGCGTACCAAAGTACTGAGTGATATATGGGCTCGCCAATTAAGTTCAGTTCATCAACTTTGCTTGATTTGAGTGCTTGATTCTACTGGTTGAATAAATCACTTTAAAGAATCGTACTTCCCATCACTGATACTGTGGATGAATTTGAAATGCGGCTGTATCTGAATCATGTGTGTTGTTCTCATTTAGGGTGTAAATGCCAAGTTTGAGTTACACCTTGAAGGACCAAACAAAGATGCTTTTTCAGTATCGCCCTTCTCTGCCACGTCCAGCTCCCCGGTGCAAATCCTCATCAGAAACCCCGGAGATGTGGATTATGAGAAGATGAAAACGATGGTTGTACAGGTACCGGCGTCAGCGCCATGTTTCAGTCTTGAAAGCCACCCTCAACCAGACCAATTATGAGCTCAGGCTTTTCATTCTTTGCAATGGTTATCCTTTCTTAGGTGGAAAAAAAAAGCTTTAAACGTGTAAGACTGCAATAACACTCTCAAGATTAATTACATCTTAAATACCTTAAATAGTAAATAAAACCACCGTGAGTAGGAACATTTGAGTTTTAGGCACGAAAGAAAGTTCTATCAAGAAATGATTCCAAGTTAAAAGGTCAGAACAATGGGAAACAAAGTGTCCTGAGATGACAGAAACAGAGCCAAAGAATCGAAATGTCAATCCTTTCCTTGCAGGTTGTGGCTACTGACGTTGCAAACACTCTGGACTGCTGCTCCACTGCCACTGTCACCATTCAGATCAACGACATTAATGACAACAACCCTACTTTCCAGCATGAGACGTATCACTTAGAAGTTGCTGAACACAGTCCAGATGGCACCATCATAGACACCATTACCGTAAGCTGGTTTCTGTTCTCCTTGCTTTCGGTTGAGGTGAGAGATTGATGCGTACAGACAGCGTTTTACATTCAACAGAGACAGATGTTGTGGATTTCAAAAGAATAGGGTTAAAGAACCGCCTGACATGTCTGTCTGAAGGTGACGGAAAGGCCTAGCCCATTTTAGCTGCATCAGAGAACTTCTGAATTCTGTTTTCCAGGCTACTGACCCGGACACCGCGGATGTGGGCAACATCACCTACAGGCTTCTACCAGAGAGCATGTAAGTGGTCCACTCAAGGGGGTATACATGATTTTTCATTTATTTATTTATTTATTTCCTAAGGAAGATTACTTTTTCCAGAGGTATCCACAGACTCTTTCTTAAGAGAGCAGTGGCTTTGGCTCAACTATTGTGTCAGCAAATTTGCTTAGGGAAAAAATAATAATAATTTTGAAAGATCTGAGGTGAACAAAGAACTAACTAAGAGTTTTTCCTGAACATTGCTTGTTTGTTGCCCTGAAAGTGTAATGAATATGAGATAAGGTGACTTCACTAACATTAATGTTTATTCACATTGTCATAATCATATATTCATAATTTAATATATATATA
>JAOYSI010000593.1:0-51655 GCA_025775065.1 Hiodon alosoides | reverse complement strand
CCCCCCCCCCCCCCCCCCCCCCCCCCCCCCCCCCCCCCCCCCCCCCCCCCCCCCCCCCCCCCCCCCCCCCGCAGGCTGTCATGTGACTTACAACTGTGCTCGTACAACTTCGATGTTTTAGAAAAGCACACGTTCAGGTTTGGATCAGAGTCCGAAAAATTTCTATTTGCCATTTATTTACCGGAGTATCTTACCGTTCTATCTTAAACTTTCACATGTAATTCATCACTGTTATGAAAAGAGTATGGTACCACATAGACAGATCTATCTCAGAACATGCCACAGAGGAGTCTGTATATATCTCCGGCATTGACTCTTAGTGGATTACACCAGACGAAGTGGTGAGGGGTGAGGAGTCTTTAACGTATTGTTTTGTATTGTATGGTATTGTGTTGTTTTGTATTGTATTGCTGATTTATTTGATTAGGGTCCTCCAATAAAACTAACTTCCCTGTTTCAGAAAGTCCTGAAATCGTAAAGGATAAATTGCCCAGAATCGAAATCTCAGTTTCCTGACTACAAGGGCTGACGCGTGCGTCACACACACAAGTCACACTGACACAGAGCCTAGTCACGGTTGTGAGAGGCAGCCAAGTCACGGGATGGTGTTGGGCTGACGTCGTGCACCGACTCATCCCGCGCCCCGCCCACGTTCCCAGCAGCTCCTGCACGTATGCCCTGGGGGGCGGGGGGTGTTCTCCGAGTGCGCGTATCTCACAACCACTTCCCAAACGGAGGGAAAAATCCCCTCAGCCCTATTCCCAGCATGCCTGGCTCTCCCAGTATAAACAAGGCCCTCCAAGTGACTCACGCCTAATGTAAACCAGAGACCGGACTGCTCTACCAGCTGGGTACCACCCTGCAGAAGTCAATGGCAATGTTAGACACAGGAGAAAGACTTCATACCATAAGGGCTTCATGAAACAGACAGCGGCTCCCAAATGGGGCTTGCACGCGAGGCCGGGTATCATGTCTGCCTCTGTACTCTGCTTTTCCTACATGCCAAAGCCTATTTACCTGTTAACAAGGCCACAGGTTTTCACTGTCGGGAACCGAGGCACAGAAAGGAGTGATTGTGTGTGTGTAACACTAAGAAAACAAAGGTCCCTGGATGTCTCGACATCTACCCGGGCGGAGGAGTGACTGACGATAATACGATAAAAACGATAGAACGATAAAACGATAAGACGATAAAACGACAAATACGATAATTCTATAAAACGATAATATTATAAAACGATAATATTATAAAACGATAATATCATAGAACGATACTACGATAATACGATAATACGATAATACGATAATACGATAAAAACGATAATACGATAATACGATAAATCGATAATACGATAAAACGACAAATACGATAATTCGATAAAACGATAATATTATAAAACGATAATATCATACAACGATACTACGATAATACGATAATATGATAAAACGATAATACGATAAAATGTCAAATACGATAATTCGATAAAACAATAATATTATAAAACTATAATATCATAAAACGATAATATGATAATACGATAATACGATAATACGATAATACGATAAAAACGATAATACTCTAATATGATAATACGATAAAAACGATCATACGATAATGTGATAATACGATAAAAACAGGATCAGGAGAGGACAAGGAAAGAAAGACAAAGGGCCAGGAACCCCAAAAAAACCCAGCTTTCAGCCGCCGAACGTGGTTTCAGTCTCTGAAGTAGCACAGCAAAGGCCTTCGACGAGCCAGTACTGACGTCACTGGGAGGAATGACGAGCGAGTTTCTGCAACACGTGTGTCGCCGCTGTTGTCACGACAACAAGCTCCGGGCAGCGGGGGAAACCGAGGGACTATCGCAACAATCCCAGGCCGTTCCCACACCAGGGCCGCGTCCACCGCAATCTCTCGGGCCACTGCTGGGAAACGTGCTGGCCCCCAATTCTCACATTGCACACAGCGCACAAAGCAGATGTGTGGCTGGGAATGGCAGTCAGGGGAAGTGCTAGGCCAGCGTTGGGCCAGTGCAGGAGCAGCTGACAAAGAAAACATCATCCCATCCCCATCCCCATCCCCATCCCCATCCCCATGAGATCACTCCATCCATCCCAACAAAGAACCCAGCTGCCCTGGCCTCTACCAGGCCAAGGCAAAGATGGAGAGAAGCCAACCCTAACCCTATTCCACACCCACTTACACACAAATGAAGGGGGCCCCAACATTCCCAGCCTCACTATGGAGACACCACGGAAACACATTGTCATGGTGATCAGGAAATTTGGGGAGGGAGAAGAGGGGGTTGAAACCTTGGCATTATTCTTCCACAATGTTGTAATTTCCCCATTTCGACAGGCCTACGCAATCAATCACCACCTGCAGCTCATTTAGTTAAAATGGGCAACGCAATCAACCAGAATAAGAATCAAAAATAAAGGGCCACAGGTCTAAACATTAAACACTGTGGGCACAGAGTAGGACTGAGACACAGAAAAACTATAGGCCAAGAGACAAGCTAATAAAGCACAGGCCCGTTTTGCAAGAGAAACTGAATCAAGAGACTCTCTAACACAACATTAAAGTGATACTATCGCTGAGGGGAACTTCCTGAACATAACAATTAACTTTCACAGCAGCCGTCCTTCTGTAGTGATTCTTATAAGAACATTGCTAATGTGTGCGAGTTGCACAATACATATCTTAACTTTTTAAAATCTTAAGTCCTTTTCTTCCATTCCTCCTCCTCCCACTAATTTCAGAACAGTTGAAAGCATTCACTATGAGCCTTTCCTGACCCCGATAGGAACCTGTACTCATCCAAACATCTAAAAGACCCAGACAGGTGGAACAGGCAGACTACAGGACGCCAAACGCCCGCAGTCTTCACACGTGACCCACACTGGCGCTTTGACGAAAAGGAATGAGAAAAAAATTTCCAGGGGGGGGATTACTTAGGGTGCATCGAAGCTACTGATGCAGAGGTCCATTAACTGCACTGTGCAATGTGGTGCTTCTGAACTCCACAGACAGAGCTGCTAAGGGATAGTACGAGTGAATCCCAGTTCTCTTACCAGAGAATACCATTACGGCTCCTGTTGTTAACTGAGGATTCATTTCAGTCGTTATGAGTCAGGCACGTGGCTTGGGCACGCCGACACAAGGAAGCAACTCTGAGCCAGGACACAAACTCACTCACAGTCTCTCACTCACACACACATAGACACTCGCGCGCACACACACAAACACAGTCACTCACAGAATCTCATACACACACACACACACACACACACACACACACACACACACAGCCCATGTGTGCCGGTACATACAGACCGGCCCCTCACGCTGCCACGCTGCACAGACAAGCACGCCCTTTCACCAGCGATTAGCCACAAAGGCAGATGGTGGGAGTGAGAGGGGAGGGCGCGCACAACACAACACAACATACAGCACCATTCAGGGTGTAGCGCAGAGAAACCCCTGCCATGGAAACAGAGACAGTGGGAGCGCTCCTGGGGTCTGGCCATTTTACAGCACTTAATGTGTGGGATATATACACACACAACACAGGCCCTACTGTGTGACATCTCAGTTAAATAAATTAAAGGATCTCCTTGTTTATTATTATTTTTATTATTATTATATAAAATAAACTTTAGCCTGCAGGTGGGGCCATATTTTAGTTTGGATGGGTTACTTATTTTTAACATAAGTTTATCACTAACAAAAGTTAAGTGAAACTGCAGCCTTCTGTCTGCAGTATACCCACAGCGCCATGCGACTTGTGTCCTTTTAAATTTAGGCGACTTTATCAATTTAGGTCCTGGGACACTTCATAACCTTAAACATTGTAATTATTCATTAAAATAGCAAAAAATATCGTTCTAGTTTAACAGTTTCAAATATGGACTATATTCAGACTCAACTGCATAACCTAGTGGCAACCAACCCAACTGAGTATACAAGAATAGGACTATACTAAGCAATAAAACTGACTATACTAAGCTACAAACCTGACTATACTAGTATAGGACTATACTAAGCTACAAATCTGACTATACTAAGCTTAAAAAAGCACTTCAGCACTTGAGCTTCAGGTAAAACTCCTGAGCAGAGCAACTCACACGTGTTACATTTTGCACACCTGCCGTGTAAGTACGAACACTGCGTTGGGTCACAGAGCCAAAAGCAAACCTCCACGAGACCCCAAAGCGTTGTGACCCACTTATGATCCTACTACGGACACACCCCCACACAAGCACAGGGGAAATCCTATATGTGGAATGACCCACAACTAAATTTCAGCTAAATTACACATATCAAATGATATGGTGTACCTTGGCCTTTCAAAATAACATTAGGGGTGGCAGGTGACTAAGTGCTATGGGTGCCTTAATGCAACCAGTATGTTATGGGTTTAAATCCAGAAACGTCACTACTGTCGACTGTGGCGATTAGTTATAACTGTAAACTTTTAAGGACACCTGCCAGGCAAACATACATAGGTGCAGACACTTTTAGGTGTCACAAATTTAAAGTTGTTAATTCCATGTGGACACCATATACAGAACATAAGTAGAAAAAATAAGTAGATCAGACAACTGCATCAGATATCGATTATAAAAAAAATCATCCTGGAGATAGCAACGATAATCCCGTTGGGGGTGTGTACGTGTGAGACCAGCTGGTTGGAAAAGCCGTTTCTACCTCAGGGCTGTGCGTTTAGGTTCCCACGACCCGGGACCCACGACCCCCGACCCTGACCTCAAACATTGTCATTAATCTAAATCCCCCATATTCCCTCTGCTTCGACCTTTTTCGTTGCTATCTGCCCTACCTCAGGGTGTTCTTAAGTTTTAAGTCAACAAATCTAATTAGCACCTCCGGCTAAAATACGGTCAAAATATCATCAGAACCATGACACTCGACTCATTACAAGGGGCCCGACTGACCCTCCATACAAATGACCGATTCCAAATGCAAAGGAGCCATTAGTTTACCTGCGCCTGATGGTCCCGGTTCCATCCCATCCACTTAGCTGCTGGGGTGCTAAAAAAAGTCCAGGACTCAATCGCCACTACAACAGCACCAGAATCCTTTAGGCGTTGCTGACTTCAAACCTTCAAGACTTCCACGGCGTGCAGGCTTATTCGTCTTAGCTACACCCCCGCCCCCTGTTCCTGATGGAACCCCCAAACCCGCCGATTTGAATCGACAATGACCCTCCGTCGGTCTCGCTAAGTCCACTTTTTCAGATGTTATCGACTGCTTAGGTCCCCGTGAGCTATCTCTGCCGCTTTAGGGGCTGTCTGGCCCGCCGGAATAAATGAAATGATCACAGAGGTCCGGTCTGTTATGTTCTCTCTCACAGTTCAGTCAGGACTCGAGCGGAACAGAAGGACAAAAAAAAACCCCAGTTCTGAACATTCTCAATACAGAGTGACAATTTTTTGGTGGCGCCATCATGTGGTAGGCGGGAGTGCGAGTTATGCTGTAATTTTGATTTGTCCATGATTGGGATTTGACTATTGAGTTGTTTTTAATGTTCCAGATAGCATTCAAACGAATTTTAAATATATATTTAAATGTATATTTTATATTTAAACAGAATAGTACATAGTAAAACTCTTGAATATTGCTGTTTTTATGTTCCGAAAGAACATTCATTGTTATGTCCCAGGTAGTTTGATTAATTCCTTTTTATATTAAAAAGAAATCTAAAGTAAAATTACTTTCATTTACATTTTAATTTCTAATTGACATGAAATACGGGTAAAGCAGTTATAATCTATTAAGAAAGGACGCTTTGTGAGTTTAAATTATATATAGTCTGCATTTAAACATATATACCGATATACATATATGTGTATTCATTTATATTATTTATTTTTAGTTAATACAAAGCAATTTGGACCACTATATACATGGAAGAAAGACGGAAAAAAAATTCAGAATTTATGCAAAAAATATTTTAAGAAAATAACAGCATTTTAAAAACGAAGCGATTTTTCCTTATAATCACGCTCCATTAAAAACATGAATGAATATGAACAGAGTATATGGACCATCATAGATATGTGAAAAACTGCAGAAACAAATAAAAAAATTTAAAGTAAAAATCTAATTTCATTTACCTTTTCAATGCTTTGTATTTTAGTGGACAGAGCAAAAGCTTGTGGGCTGCTGTTCCTAAAAGCTGCAGAACCTCAGGTGTAGAATGACATCTGTGGTTCAGAACATGAGAACTCTAACAAAAAGATAATACATTTGGCTGGATTCTATTCAAGAATCCAGAATCAGAATTGATCCAGACCCCATCTCCAAGATTAAACAAAAAAATTATTTTATATATTAAGTTGTTAACACGGTTTTGAACATGATCAGACAGGTTTTGTTTTACAGTAATGTATTCATAATCAAAGTAGACATGATAAAAATATATATAGCTTTACGTATGCAAGCTAATATATACATTGTTGCAAGTATAGAATGCAATAAATGCAAAATATTTATTTTTTATGACATCCTTAAGAGACCACTTACTGGCCATGGGGCTCCAAGCAGCCACCTGGATGGCTGATAGGCAGGGCCGGCTCTGCCCTGGAGCATATACTTTGCTTCAGTCTCCGGGACCAGAGGTGTTGAATCAGAAGGACTTGCACTCACAGCAGGGTTATGTAATGATGGTTTGGTGAGAAACTGCATCAAAATGCAAGACTGTATCATCAGAATATACCCTGAAGAATTCTTCTCCATCATTCCATCCTATCCAATATATTTTATTATGATTATACTATTTTATAAAAATAGTTTAGCGCTGTTTGTTTGATCTCGTGGAACTTCACTACTAATGATGTATTGACATCAAGTCAATATAATTCATTGAAGAATTTTGATTAATTATTTATATTGTGATTATTATTAAAGGGTACATTTATTTGGTACACAACGATATGTGTATGTATTTTAGCTTTTTAAAATAAGTTTTTTTATTAGGTATGGGAATACCTCTACTTAGATCCCGTGCTATTCTTAGGGCATCCAATAATGTACCTGTAAGCCTTCAACATATCTAGATATATACATTTTTAGTTGTGAGTAAGCAAGTAATTCATTCAATTGACTACTAAGTTTTCATGTCTTTTCCCCACAGATTTATGATATATATCTCAATATATCACAATTATAAACATCTGTCAGCTTACTTCTTCAACAAGCTTTTAAACATTGCTCGGTGTGCTGGTTCTTTGAACTGGATTAATCCCAACTAATTTCTTCCTGCACTTACGTCCTCTACCTCCCTCGCAGTCTGCACAGACAGGTGTGACACATTAAGGGAAAAACATTTAAATATTTTATTTTATTTAAGCATTAGCATAACCTACGGATAAATCTCAAATTTTGATTAGGCCTATTGTACATTGTATGGTTTACCTTAATAACAAAATACAGGACAATGAAAAAGCACTGCTTTTCAGCAGACATACTGTAGAATGCTTCTACTCACTGACATCTGTGCGTTTCCAAGCACTGGTACTGCTTGTTTCAGGTCTTTGAACATCTCAATGTGGTTTAGGTCTAGTGTTTGACTAGGCCACTCCAAAGCTTAACATTTCTTATTCATTAACCTGATGTAGACTAATCATCATGATGTAGACTAACCTTCAGGATGTAGACAAGCTTTTGTGTTTCAGGTCATTGTCTAGCTGCATGACTCACTGGTCCTGGTCAATTTGTAATGTTGGTCTTCCATCTCTTCCTCTTCAGAGAGTGCACAGCTTGTTCTGCTATCTCAGCCCCAAGATCGATCACCCACCCCGCGGTCAGCTACATTATTCAGGTAAGCTACCCCTGTAGTTTCCCAGACTGCTTTGTGCCACAATACCCTGAGACCACAGTGCTTCAGAACTAACTACACAAACTAACTTGAGTAACTGTTGCGTGAGATATTATCAGAAGAGGTAAGTTTTCGGTTTTCTCTAGAAGGCGGTGTAGACCTCAGATCGTCAGACGTTCTCTTGTAGGGTGTTCCACCATTTGGTTGCAAGTGACAAGAAGAGTCGACTGGACGATGTTCGCATCCTTAGGGAAGGGACCACATGGTGCCCGGCTGTGGAGGATCATGGGGTCTGGTGGGGATGTTCGCAGAGATTAGCGTGCAGAGGTAACCAGAAGCTGATCCAGTAGTAGACTGGTGAATGTGGGTGAGGATCTTGTGGTGGATCCGAGCAGCAACAGGGAGCCAGTGGAGTTTGATGAGGAGGAGGGTGGCAATGGTGAACTACTTTTGGTTGAAGACCACCCGAGAAAGTTTCCATACTTCTGTGTTAATTAAATTCGGCCAGGCAATAGTTGCAAATACCAAAGGTTTTATCTAAAGTCCTACAAGTGGTTTTTGTGCAAGATTTTGTTAAAAGCCTGTCTTTTTCATCTTTCTCATCATTCATCACACCTGAATGACAAATAAAAACAAGAATACAGGGTCAGACACACCGGCACTTGCTCCCACAGTGCCCATAAAGCCAACTCACAAGTATTTGGACAGTGGGGGGAAAACCCATCTATCATATGGAAATTCCTTCCAGTATAATTTTTATCAGTCAATATCAATATCTCTATATAACTGTTGCTGTTGCGATTTGTGAAAAAGATCATTTAAATAAATGCAATATAGTTTATCTGTCATAACATAAGGTTATGAACACATAAAAAACTAAATAATAAAAAAAGTTTTAATCACAAAACATAAATGTTACACCTCCTAAAGCTAATAAATACTAGATGGCTGCGCAGCACCCTTACAAACTGTCACAAATCTCCCATCCAGAGATAAAACTGTGTCGACTTGAAATAAATAGGCAATGTGGAGTAAGACACGGCCAATTCAGGCAAAGTTCTGTGGAGTTTGGGGCCAACGCAGGGAAAGTTCTGATCCACAATAATACTTAACTGGTCATTCTCAGCTTCAGAACTACGAAATTAAAGGGTATTTTTCTTATCTGTACAATTCTATTAATTTGATTGAAAGGTACTGGCATGGATATCAGCACAAACTTCCACTGAGAGCCTTGTGGTGTCGAGTAAGTTTTACGTCAGACGAAGGAGGTCGCGTTTGTTTAAACGTCTTTTTCCTGGTGCGGAAGAATACGTCATCTTTCAGATAAGATACAGCTCATTTATTACTGGAGTGTGCAGGATTTCATCAGCTGATCGCCGACCGTGGATACTCCGTGTATGTATCGAGTTACAGTTATAAAACATTGTAACGAACAGTCACTAATTATGTTTCATTATACATTAAAACACTATTATTGAGTATGATTGTCTGAATTGGTGTATGGTTTAAATGAAAGTGCAGACATGTCATTAGCATGGTAGCGGGTTAGCTATCTATCGATATTGAAATATAGGTAGTTCTTATACCTAGTTCAAACATCTTTTCTTTAATATCAAATATTTGGGTTAGATCAGTCCATCAGTAGCGAGCTAGCACATTTTTTATTTATATGGCCATTTACTGGTTTAGCGTAATTAGAATTAGATATATAGATCCATTGGTATTTATTATACTGTAAAAATGTGAACTGTCACACGACGAATGAGGAGATTTTGTGGGGTAGGTTAATCACTGGCACGAGATTTTCTTGATTCATTTGAACGAAAAGCACTTTGTAAGGGCAGTCCAATGAGCTTGCATATTTTACTTCTCAATGGTTGAGACCACTGTCATTATTGCATAAATTCAACATCAAGCTTTAGCTTTTACTCCAATTTCGTCGCTGTTGCAACAATTAAGCCATTCACCGCTAAATGTATTAGGCCTATATCCTTGTTTTTAAAACTATAAGCTGATGGCAGCTTTTGTCTAAACTAAAAAATATTATTATTAAATGTTTGGTTAAATTGGAAAGAACATAATTTCCCTTTTTACAGGCTATTTCTGGACAACAAGATGTCATGGATACGGGAGGGAGAGTTGAGCTTCATTGAGAGGCTGTCTGCCAATATACTGAGGGTTTGTTTCTTTATCCCTTCACAAATTTCACCCAACTTTTCAAAATATTTTATAGTGCTGATTAAATTCTAGTTTATTTGCATTGACTAATCTATTTAGAATCGGATAATTTGACTCATTTCATCTTAGTGGCTATCAATATTGTGTTACACATGTGACACCCTAAACCACCTGGCCAGTAAATACAAAAATGACAAACTATTTCAAATCAGAGGATCGGTTTCAGGTAGAACCACCGGAATCTGCAGCAGGCTGGTAATTTAATATGAGGGACTGATGACTTTCCCACCTGGCATGACAGGCTGGTCCGATGCCCAAACACGTGGCCTTCATCATGGATGGGAACCGGCGGTACGCGCGCAAACGACAGGTGGAGCGCCAGGAAGGTCACACTCAAGGCTTTGACAAACTGGCGGAGGTGAGGCCTGTGGAGTAGCCAAACGCGTCATGCTCACACATGCTAAGTTGGTGACTTAATATCTTTACCATCTGCTACTTTTGTCAAATATTTTATACCTTCTTTAGTTCTAGCATACCTACGTTCTCCTCAGGTTGGTGTGTGTTGTCCCAAACGTTTGCCTCCGGCTGTAGCGAGAGGGGCAAGCATCCTCAGTGAATAGCTATCATTGGTGATGATGTGAACTGTAACCCTCGTTAGAGCCTACGATGGTGTCTGAACTTGGACATCCGGGAAGTGACTGTTTACGCCTTCAGCATTGAGAACTTCAAACGCTCTAAAGAGGAGGTGGACGGGCTGATGGAGCTGGCCAAACAGAAGTTCAGCAGGCTGCTGGAAGAACGGTAAGCAACAAGTCATGGTAACAGGTAGGGCAAATGATCGAGAATGAGACGTCTACCTGAGTTACAATTTTCAATTCAGTTGCTTAGCAACTTTCCAAAGCAACTTGCACAGCTTACAATTTCTACGTTCATCCTCTTGTACAGCTGGATATTTACTGAAACAATTAGAGGTTTAGTACCTTGCACAAGGATGCAACAGCTTGGGTGGGACTTGAACCTGCAACCTTTCGGTTACAAGCCTGTAAATGTATAACCGTTCAATTCAATCCTTGAATGTGATCTTGAATTTTTTGCTTGTTTGTAATTGCTTTGTGTGCTATCTTCTTTGTTGCACTTATTTATGTACCTACACTACCACTCAAATGTTTTATAACACCCCAGATTTTCCAGTTTTTATTGAAATTTAAGCAGTTTAAATCCCGTGAATAACCTGAAATGGTAACTGCTCGAGGGGAAAAAAAAGTTTCAGGGACCAAAAACTGAAAAATAATGTACATTGCAGGGTACAAAAAAAGCCTTTTTCAGGGGTTCATTTTTTATCGCTGTTCTGCAGCAGTGGAAGTAAATTAAGCCTTGAAATTTGATGCTACTGGTTTTATTTTATAATTCCTACAGGTTTTTATTTTTTCCCCCCTACTTTTGTTGATTACTTACAAAACCCTCTGTCTGTATAAAAGCAGTGTTGGAACAGACTGTGTTACTACACCTTCTTTATTATTTGGACAGTATTGTACTGCAGGAAGTAGTATATTGCTATCATATTGGTGAGAAAAAGGCAATTAACAACGGAAGACAGACCATTATAACCCTTAAAAGTGTAGGCCTTTCCTTTAAAGAAATTGCAAAGAAAGCCAAGGTGTCAGTGAGTACAGTTTCCTACATCATCAAAACTGGAGCAAACTCTGCAGGAAGAGGTCTGGCAGACCCAAAGCCATAACAGAATCAGAAGACTAGTTTCTGATAGTCAACAGCTTGTGTGATAGGTGGCTCACAGGACATCAGCTTCAAGCACAGCTTAACACTGGTCGAAGTAAGCAAGTCTCAGTTTCAGCTGTGAAGATAAGAATTTGACCTGCAGGTTTGTCAGGTTGAGTGGCAGTAAGAAAACTATTGCTAAGATGGCAAAATAAGAAAAAGAGGCTTGCCTGGGCCATGAAGCACCACCAATGGACTACTGAATACTGGAGGAGGGTCTTATGGACTGATTAATCAAAATGTGAAATCTTCGGTTCATCAAGCAGGGTTTTTGTATGCCGTTAAGTAGGCGAAAGGATGGTTCTTCAGTGTGACACCAACTGTCAAACATGGAGGGGAAAGCGTGATGGTCTGGAGCTCTTTTTCTGGATCCAGACCCGACGACTTGCACAGAGTGAGTGGCACCCTGAACCAAAACGGCTACCACAGCATTTTGCAATGCCATGCAATACCCTCTGGTATAACACCTAGTTGGTCAGGGGTTTGTCCTACAGCAAGATAATGACCCAGAATATACCTCCAGGCTATGTCAGAACTACTTTAGAAGAAAAGAACAAGACGGTAAGCTTCAAATCATGGAATGGCCAGCACAGTCTCCAGATTTAAACCCCACAAGCTGTCTCCAGACTTAAAACACATCAAGCTGGTTTGGGATGAACAGAAGGGTTCAAACAAAGCAACTTACATGTGCAACACATTCGTGGGAACTTCTGCAACAGTGTTGGGAAGAACTTTCTGAACAATATTTGATTTCCATAGTGGAAAGAATACCATGACTGTGTTCAGCTGTTATATCTGCATAAGGTGGCTACATGGAGTCAAAAAAATTTTACTTAGTTAAACATAGCAGTTTCATGATTTATTTATTTAACTCCAATTGTTGATTTGTTCTATGCTTTGATTTCAGATTACATTGAGAAATTAAACTGCGTAAATTTTAGCACAATATTTTTTGAATGGTAGCAGTATTCATAGCCATAGGGCATGGTAGCTCAGTATTTGTTATTGCATGTTAACCCTTAAACTGTGGCCCCTTTGTATGTTGCTCTGGATAAGAGTGTCTCCTAAATGACGAAAATGTGAAGCATCTCTCCCATTATCCCTCTCATCCCAGAGAGAATCTGGAGAAACACGGGGTGTGTATTCGGGTGCTGGGAGACCTAACACTGCTGCCCCAGGATCTTCAACAGGTCATCGCACAGGCAGTGGTGGCCACCAGAACACACAACAAGTAGGCATCTCTTCCCATGATATCCTTTCTAAAGACATTCCATTCTCTATAAACTCCACTTATTTCGATGTGGAGTGTTACTAAAATCACACAGTTAACAAATAAGCAAACTTATGTCCAACAAATGAGAGCAGAATGTTTCTATAATGCATTTAGCTACCTGAAGTGGTCCTTTTGCGAAAGCTGGAGACATATTTTAAACTGTGAGACTTAAAGCTGGTGGTATGTGAAACTAATAAATATTAATTGCTGCATCAATCTCCTACACACCAAATGACCAAAAACAATGCCTTTTTTTTCAGGTGATATCAGTTTACATGTTAGCTTGATGCTTCTGTTTGGATGAGGAGAGATTGAAAAATAGCTGAAATATTATTGCATTTAATCCAGAAATCCACTCGCATTCCAATCCAACATCAGCTGTCCCCTCTGCTCTGACTAAACAAACCAGCAGCCTTTCATGCAGTGACTGGTCAAAACCATTGCCTCCAGATGTACCTATTACATAACTGAGGACTATTTACAAACAGCAGGCAGAGGCTGAATGTCAGGCTGAACAGTCTTAAAGGGGAGGGACACAGATTCCCTCCCACTGTTGTACCACATAGCCCACCTACCAGCTCAGACGCATCAGAGTGGAATGGATGCCATGACGTCAGATGCAGGACAGGAGGGTGGGTCAAGTATAACCAACCTCATTCAAGTCTCCTGGCTTCTGAGCTTTTACCCACCCTAGCCGGGAATCAAACTGAGGTCGTAATAACCTCCTTACAGAGAAACCAGGAACTGATCGTACTCTTTCTTCAACCAGGGAGTGAATTCACTGGCAGTAGCGAGCCCCGCTGCAGAAGCACTGTCACCCCCTGGTGTGGTGACCCCTGGGTCCATATACTCTCTCTGTAGGTGATTTCGGTGGCTGTCTTGCATGTGCCATGTCGGACACAGGCGGAATCTTTAGCTGCAGACAAATGGACTGATTGACTGAGTCATTGGGATCTTGTGTGGACCGGTTGGTGTTCCTCCAGGTCCCCTTTCATCTCTTCAGCTCTTGTCAGGTTGCGTCCATCCACTCTTCTGGGTGTTGCACAGGGACCCATTCAGCCGTGCCTTCTTCTGAGTTCAGCTCCTCCTCTAGGCTGTATGGAATGGGCGTAGAGACCCGGGTCCCTGTTTTCTCCCACGTGACAGCGGCCGTGTCTTCTTTGTGCTCTGTTGCTTTATGGCTTAGACTTCAACGATCCACTGACCCTCACTAATATCTCACCACCAGTATTGTCACCATTTGGGTGTCTTACCCTCTACCGCATCAGGAAACAGCTCTGGGTTGTTTGGAAACCAGTCGGTTTCCTGTGACTACTGAGGTCTATAGGCCACACGAGAGGTTCAGCGGTGATTGGAAGAAAGGAACGTCCCTCTTGACAATACTGCCAGCCTGCTTGTGCTCATGAAGCTGGAGATTAGCTTGTTAGCAACAAGCTAAGAGGAGCCCTTGGATTTAACCCACCACCAGCCCAGTCTGCACTGAGCGCGAGTGCCTTTTACCGACAGAGCCACACTAACTCAGCGATCCTATTCTCTTCACTTTGTTGTAGATTTTGCTTATTACTCCGCCGCTTCTCTTCCTTCCTTGCTGTTTGAGCTTGCTAAATTCCTCTGCTGCTGGTGAGCCTTCCTCTTGGGTCAGCTTGTCCAGACTGCTGCCGGTTGCCTCTCATTTCTTTCTGGTCCTGCTGCTGCAGTGTGTCCTCACCTGGACTCCTAGGTCAGCCAAGCTTTCTTCCGCTGAAAAGTCCTTCATTTGGGCCTGCAATCACTTTGGCTGTGTGACAACGCAGCCCTAGCCTTTTTTAACTAACAAATAGGGCCCTTTTAGGTGCCCGTCAATGTTCGACAGGAAGCAGCATGTTGTCCAGTTCCTTCTACTTCCTGTCGAACCTCTCCCACATCATTTAGTCTTTGTCCTCAGCATGAACCTGGTACTGTTGCACCTTCTCCTTCAGAGTGGCCCCAATCTCCTCCGATCTGCTCTTGTAAAGCTGTCACCTCAAATTGTCAGTTTGAGCGTGCATCTCTTGCAAGTTTCCTCTTCATCGGCTCCACTGTTGCCATTTTGCAGATGTCTCGTTCCTCATCCCAAGATGTCTGTTCTTTACTAGAGCTTTCTGCCTGGTGTGTGTCAGTTGCACTGAGTGTCTCGGGCTGAGTACATCTTTACTCCGGGGGTCAGTGCTCCAGTCCTTTCCCTGGAATTTTCCTCTGGTGGAAAAATCTGGCTACCAAAGACCGAAATATCTTTAATTAAGCCCCTTCTCTGGACCTGACGTGGGTTCCTTCCCAGTTATATCCTCTCTTCAGCAGAGAGTGCTGTACCCACCAAACTTTATCACTGACCCACCCTCTTCACTATTAAAGGGCGCTTCACAGTGGTTACCAAATGCTGCTACTATGGCAGTGTATTCCTGGCACTGTTTTTGTCTTCCCATGCTTTCTGTCTATGGTACTTGAAAATATGTAACACAACCTTGGGTGTCGTTGCGTGCAGTATCACTGAAAACCTACAACCGGTGACTAGGAGTATAATTTTAAATTGCGGTTGTTTCTATAATACAGAAGGCGGAAGTACAAAATCCAAAGTCAAAGGCGAAATCCAAAACAGAACAAAAACCGTGCAAAAACGTTAATCCAAAGCAGGTTTTCTTATGATCAAAAGGTCTGTCGGTCAAGTTCCAAAACACTGACTTATCCTTGGGCTCACCCTTAAACAGAAAAACATAAGATTTTTTCCCCCACCGACAAAAAAAAAAAAAAATGGCAGCCTTTTATGTTGTGGCTGATTAACCCATTGCATTCCAATTACCCAGCTGAGGAATATTGGCAATCAGCAGGTAGGTCTTAAAGAGGCAGGACATGGCTTCCCTTGCTCATTGTTGTTGTCTCCAAAACAGGTGTTTTCTGAACGTGTGCTTCGCCTACACCTCCAGACACGAAATTGCCAATGCTGTGAAGGAGATGGCTTGGGGGGTGGAGCAAGGCCTGATCAAATCCAGGTTTGTGATTGAAATCCATTCTCTCTGTTAGCATAACCGTTTGCCTAGCACTGCAGAATAACGACACTGTTGAGTCATTAAACATTTGCGTTTGTTTTCATCCTTGCATTAATGTTGCCCATACCTGACATCCTGTGCAACCTGACATCCAGGACTGTCCTCTCTCTGGCCTGTCCTCCCTCTGTTCTGTACTGCCACTGGCTTGCCCTCCATCTGTTCTTTACTGCCACTAGCCTGTCCTACCTCTGTTCTGTCCTGCCACTAGCCTGTCCTACCACTAGCTCATGTGTAAATTAGGGCAGAGGCATTAAACAAACGCAGTAAAATATTACAACCACCTCAGCATCAATTCAGTGTCCCTCTGCATTGACATTTTTTATAATTGTCAAGTGTTTGTGATAACTTCCAAAGTGTGTGCGGATGGACGTAGGAGATGCAGCAAGTAGGCAGTGAGTCCGGTCTCATTTAACACGTAACCACAAAATTTAAGGTTGCGCATAACAAAACTTAAGACCAGGTCCAACTAACACGGGACCAAATAATAAAACAATTGTAAATTTACTCCATTGTCCATGCATCCCCACAAAATGCATTCACCCATTCAGCGTTGTAGGAAGGAAGGAAGGATTTGGATTCAGTATTAACACATGCAAGCCACAGTGCACCGTACATGCCTGTTGCAATATTGGTCATACAATCGCCACAGCCATTATAGTTGGCCTCACCTGTGGAGTGTGGATTTAAAGAGCAACGGAATCATGCGTAACAATTACCCAACATCACATTTGTTGTGCTGGTTCAGACTGTGGATTTGCACAGAATAGAGACTGATGATGCATAATAATGGTGCACATCCCCTAGAGAAAGATAAATGACTACGTCTGCTTAGACACTTCTGTCATCAGTCTCCTGTGTCACTTCATTTAGGGTTATTATTTAATCAAGTATATGTTTACCGTTGAGTGCTCAACCACCTGAGTGGAAATCCTTCCTTCTTTAGTTTCTTGTGAGGGAGTGAAATAAACTGCAAAGCAGACTGATTTTGAGTTTTTATTTAAAATGTATAAGGGGCAAATACTTTAGTACTTTTTTGTAAGCAAGTGACTATATTCCTACATTGCTATATATTTAGTATCAAAAAAGATATCATATAATTGCCATTCACTGCATGACCCCTGTACCATGATATGAGTTGCATCATCAGGAAAATGTGGATACACAACCCTAATGTAAATCTTAGCAAACATGCTGAGAATGTGCATATTTCCAGGTTGAAATTTTTCTGCCTGAATCTTTTATTGGTGCGTTGTAAGAAATGAATAAGAGCTTGCATTACTTGTAAATTGGCTGGCTGAAAATGAAAGTCTGAAATAAAGTAAAAAACCACCGTGTGTCACTCATCAAGCTACTCTGCTAGGTTAATCGTTAATGCATTTTCATAGGAAGTGATTTTGCTTAAGACACCAGTCTTCTACTGGTCTACTTCTACTAAACATTTGCAAGTAAATTGGGAGGTCATTGTAAACATGATGTAAAACGAGTAAATTGTGATTCAAAGTAAACACGATGCCTGCAGTAAACTACATGATGAAAACTACATTTCAAGGGCTGTAGTCACCACACCACTTGGGTTCATTGTTTTTCTTTTTCTCAGTGACATCTCAGAGTCTTTACTAAGCAAGTGTCTGTACACGAGCAGCTCATCTGATCCTGATTTGCTTATCCGAACCTCCGGAGAGGTGCGTCTCAGCGACTTCCTGCTCTGGCAGGTAAGTGTCACCACTTCTTAGTCTTCTGCTGGTGACGCCCTGCTCAGGATCAAACCTTCACTACCCCCAGATCTTACTGTTTATGAGGATAAAAGAAAAAACACTAACAACGATTTGGGGGCCCATATTGTCCATCCTATAGACCTCCTACTCCTGCTTGGTGTTCCAGTCCGTCCTGTGGCCTGAATATTCCTTTTGGAACCTGTGTGAAGCCATCCTGCAGTATCAGCTTAATTATCAGTCTCTTCAGGTGGGTCGCTTTGGTCTCATCTTGGATCTCACATTTTTGATGACAATTGGTATCACACATAGTATCATTCTGAAATTCAGTTTGTTGCAGACTAGATGCAAGTTGCACACATGCGGTAATTTATGAAGTTAATGATGTAACTGAATTCATTGTAATGTGCATTTTCATACATCTTTCTTTCTGACATGTGCCTGAGACTGAGCACAAACAAGAGGCGTTTCTCTTTTTCAAAATTGAAGGACTATTTTAAATCCTGTGGGCAGTATTGGTGCATTAGCATTGGACAAGGTCTGTCAGTTGAAAATCCCAGCAAGGGCTTAAAATATATGTGAAATAAAATGCATTTTATATGTTAGTGTTTAGTTTTATACTTATACAATTAAATTGTATAAAGTACCCCGTGCACTGATACATCTGTGACCCTGTTAACTATTCCCAACCTTTTTGCCATATTGATTGTCTGTCTGATAATAAGCCTTTGCTCTGAATCCGTGACCCCCTGTTTACAAGCTTAAAAAACCTTAACGTTATCCATGTTGCAGAGAGCTGGAGACCTCCACAGGGAGGAACAGGCCCGACAGCAGCTGGAAGCTGACCACAGATATGTGGCTGAGCTCCTTCAGGAGGGTGGGAATGTGAAGCTGATGGAGGCCCGTGGCAGACAAGAGCTCCTGTTGAACTACACGGCTGACAGGGAGGATAGAGTCCGGGACTTTTTGGGTGCCCTCCAGCACAAGAGAGACCGATTTTTCACTGACTTGACAGACTAAGATGCTCTAGTCCAGCCCACAATGCACCATGCCTCAACCCTATACAAGTGCTTGAACACTCAGGTGACTGGCAAAGATTTTTTTAATTTAAAATGATTGTACATAAGTGAATTAACAAGGCTATTTTACCCCTATGGGGCAGATTGGGATATCTGAGTTACTAGAGGTCTGGTAAGGTGTATAATTAGATATGTTGTATTTATGCACACATAAACATTTGTTTCAAAGGGCTGTCTTTCCTTGTGAGTATTGATTAGATGGATAAACCGCATGAGTAAATGTTTTACTCCACCCCATGCTGCACCTGCGCCTGTTGTTATAGAACCCACGTCCAATGTTTTAGTCAGATTTCCTGCTTTAGCATTAATCCTGAAGATGGAGGATGCGAAGTAGGGATTCATTCTATACTAATGTATAAATAAGGTATTAATGTTAGCGCACCCTGTATGTATGATTCATTACAGCAGAGGCCTTCATATTTGTATTTCAGTTATTTGTATTACTTCACATCGTCCCATCAAGATCTCAACCACTTTCATATGCGTATTGGTATTCAAATGTTATCTTTACTATTAATTTGGTATAATATCGCGTTTACAGCAAATGCTGTAGTCCGCGCGGTTTAATTCAATTAAAATGATATATTTCTATGAGTGCGGCTCACATTACACATTCTGGACCGCACATCTGGCCCACAATGAGATCGACTGATCAAGGGCATCTGCCATACAACGTGGTATGTAACTGAAATATCACATGTGACACTTTTTGCTAGATATTAAACAATTTCTTCAGTATAGAACAACGTATCAATTTATAGATTTTGACTGACTACTTTAAAGAACAAATCCGTAAGACAACGCTCATCTAAACGTGTCAGATATTTTTGTTATTTACCGCTCCTTTTTGTGCAGATAATTGCTAATGGGTGACAAGCCTTAATTTTGAGAATGAACTAGTGCGGTCACATCATTCAGTCGCAAGTTTTCTGTTGAAAAAGTGAAAACGAAATGTTAACTTATGTGGTTTGTTTGAGTTGCATCTTTCGTTACAATAAACTAAAATTAAAATAAATTAAAAACCTTGGAATATGTAAAACATAAAAGTATGAGAGACGAATCCCCAATTCAGACGAGATTATTTCGTGGTTTATAACTCAAGATAAACCTAACCAACACGTCCCTCAACACCGTGGTTGCGTGTTTTAAAACAAGTACGTGACGGTGTGGCACGCCGCGTAAAGCCTAATTTAAATGTCCTAAATGTCTTTATTGGCTTTTTATGCGAGCGTAGCCACTTCAGACTTAACAAAACGAAGACGGCAATGCTATTAGCGCATTAATGGCGTACTTCGGCTACCCAAGTTACCTGCTACCAGTAAAGGCTTTGAAACTCCGGTTCTGCCATATCGGGCATCCCCGCCTTACACTACCCATTTGTATTCGGACTGACAATTTGCTCACCAACTTTCTCCAGCAACTGAAGATCCACCCATGCTTCCCAGGCGATAGCCAGTCCTGCAGCTGTTATGCTTTATATTTTATATGTCCTATCGCGTCTGACGGGTTATTGATTTGCTTTTATTTGCTAAACCGAGTGGGAATATATGTAGGTTTCTTTTTTATGTAAGTAACGAGTGTTGCTTAATTTACCGGTTTCAGTTCTTGGCGCAATCCTCACATATGCAACGCATGTGACCATAGATTCGGCGTTCGTCAGACAAAAACATTAAGAATAATTACGTTTTTAATAGAATTGTGGTTTACACCTGTAATATTTTTTAAAAGAGCCAAACCGCTGCAAAATGAAAACGCCACAGTTCAACAGTGTCACAAAAAGTGTACTACATGCGATGTGGCCCTAGAAGGCATATCTCTTTAAGAAACATGCAACGCCTTCTACCATGTGATAACATTTTTAGCCAATGGCTATGTGCAAAATGTAAAATCTGGTTCAAACCGGTTTCCATCTTATATTTCTATATAAAAACTTTATAAACATACAGCCGTTATTATTTTACATTTACCATTGCTTAGCTGCGTGTGCTACTGACCAAGCCTTTTACTATATTTCCTAATTTCAGACGTTCAATATGCCGAAAAGAAAGGTAAGGAAATATTAAGAAAGCGTACGCAATTTATTTAGCGAGGTAGCTTGTCAGTTTGCTATATAAGTATGGACATTTTAAGATAGATTAGATTTTTAGTAGTACGGCGGGCGAGGTAACCAACAGAACGCAATGTTTTGCTGTCAGTCGGGGGGAGGGGAGGGGGGGAGGAATAACTGGCTAGTTGGCTGTCATTGGATACGTAAGAATAGTGTATTTTATATTAATAGCAATCTACGACACAATATTTATACTATTATTCGATGTGGTGTTTTACGGCGATGCTTTACACAGTACACTTCGGTATTGGCGCGCTCCGCTTGACATCCTTGAGGAAAGCTGCACTTAACTATGGCAAATAGCTACCAACCAAACTAGCTGGTAACCTAACCTAATTCAAGATGTCGCCCGTGTGCTTTTAAATAATGTTTCTAGAAAACATTTATGACCAATTTTGAAACTGATGAAACCGAAACGAATCAATTGTTAACTAGCTATTATTACATTTCCTACAAATGGTGCGTTTGCCGCTGAACTAATTGTGCACAGAGTATTTAAAAAGACATTCAAAGATTTAGAAATTTAGTTTTGACTTATATTTTGTAGCCCTATTATTTATAAAATAAATAATGCAAAGATGTCGCAATTTAGCTTCGCTAACTTTTGTATAGCTACTCAAAGATATCAATTTTCTCTTTGTGCGCTTCTTTCTCCCTCCCGTTTCAGTTCAGACATCACGCTGCCATCTTTAATATGTTCGTTAACATGATCATAATATTAAGGACGCTATTGACAGTTTGTTGCTTGCGGGGACCGTTTTATATTATTAATTAAAGCCAGATTCTTAACAAGGCAAGGCGGAAAGCTATCAGTCAACCCGATAATAACTAGGTAAGTAATTAGCTTTAATTCAACTAGGGTGTGACTTATCGAGCTACAGCGCTAGTTTAGAATATTAACCCTTGCAGATTTTAAGTTTACCCAGGCGAAAACGTAACTATCATGTTTGATTAGAATATTATTAATTTAGAAAGCTTATTTACGATTGTCTTTAAAAGTGGGCGGTTTCTCCTCATGACCTTCGTATTCAGCTAGCAAGTTAATGACAATAAAGAACAGGTCTTTTGTTTAGTCGCTTGACGCAGCCAGGGAATATTAGCTAATAAATGGGTAAACATTGAAAAATGTCAAAGGCAGTTTTATAGAAAATTCCTAACGTTTAAGCATAGCTATCGAGCCGGATGGACCAGGGGCGCGCAATACGCTGACAGAAAATAAAGGGAAGCGCGCAGACGGGGCTCAAGCCCAGATTTGAATTTGAATCTGAGCGGGAGAATTTCAACTGGCAGGAGACTTGCCGCCAAAAGTAATACGGAAGTGTGTTTGAGCAAGAAAAATCGTATACATTTTTCTGCTATCCCCGAAATACAGTGTATCCGTTAAAACATAAATTAAATATAAATACCGTTCAAGGGTTTTGCTCGGTGTATGTACAATATCTGCCGCTTGATTTTCACAGTCCAGCGACCTTGTTAACGCGCTTATAACGACGTAATTTATAAAATTGTTATGGCTTTATTTTATTGGCCTAATCTTACATCCGTAGTACGTGTTGAGGTTATGCTTGGTTGTTTTTTTCTGTATTATATTAAGGATTTTACAGCTTGTAACAAGTATACCAAACTTGATATTGTTTGCAGATTGATGGAGAAAAGGCAGCCAAAAGCAAGGAAGAGGTTGGTATCTGAGCTACAAATGCAAAGAAAACTCCTCGCTGGGTTAATAGCATACAGCTTTACAGGAAACGCTCGTATAGTATATACCATAGTATCAGTATAGTGGCTTATATATAATGTGGCTCCATATAACGTCATTTTTGCAAGTGTGACTTCTACGGTTTTGGTTTTTAGTGATAAATTGTTGAGAAATGTTTAAAAAATATTTTTATTCTTCCCTCCATGCTGTGTAGCCTAGACGTTCAGCAAGGTTGTCAGCTGTAAGTACTCTTATTTAATAAAGTAATTTTAAAAATGTGTTTAGTTTTAATGTGCCGTTTAACTACATGCTATACCCTTATTTGCTCATTAGAAACCTGCCCCTCCAAAACCAGCGCCGAAACCCAAAAAGGCCGCCGCACCCAAGGTATAGCAGGTCGCTGTTCTTTGAGAAGAAGCAAAACTGCCTGTTTTGATGTCAAAATGATGGTTTTCTTTTTCCGCACTTTCTGATTGTAATTTGACGTCTTGTAGGGCAAGCTATTGTTTAACATGAAAATTCACTAATGTAAAAGTTTAATAAATGTGCCCCAATCCAAAAAATGAATGAAAATGTTTTTGCTTAAGTATAGTTATTCCATTTGGCGGGTATGCGCAGATGGTAATATGAAAATGGATGAGCCAACATAGGCCATGTGACCATATGAAGCAAAATAAATTTTTTTTGTGTGTGTGTGTGTGTGCACACACACCACACACACATTTTATATTCCCTATTGATTAAACTTTGCATCCCAGTTTTTTTTTCTTCTTTTGTTTGACTTTTAATAGTGAGTAGCCTTTGGTATGTTAGAATGGCTGTTATACCGGAATGCTTTGCGTGAACCCAAAAAACATCACTGTTGCCATTGGTAAAATAATGTAATTTTATTTTGTCTGGTGTTTAATTGGCAACCAAAGCTTCCCAAAATGTCTAGCAAGTGATTAATGGGTAAATTTAAAAATTGTCAACATTAAAGGTGTTCGGTTGTTATAAATGATTGCATTTTGGCTGTGCCTTACGATTTGATTAGGGTGCTAGAGAGGCAAAGCATTGGAGCGTTTTAAAATTGATTTTCCACTTGTGTGTGGAGTCGGCTGTTTTTGTTTCAACAACTTTCTAGTGTTTCTAAAGTAAAAAGGTATAAAAGTTATTTGTTAGACCTTGGCTTTAGTTAAGGGCCAACGCTATTGTGGTTTATTGATTTAAGGGCTGTAGCGAGAACTCTGGGGAGGGGGAAGATTAAATGCTAATTGTGACCTGATATCTCATGGGTGAGGATTGAAGCCTTCCCTGTAGGATCTGACCACATTGACTGTACACAGGATCAAAATAAGCTCTCTGTTTTTATGCATTTTAAAACCAGTTTTTCTATTGCAGAAGGCAGCTAAAGGAAAGAAGGGTAAAGATAACCCTGCTGAAAATGGTGATGCCAAGACGGATCAGGTGTGCTGCTTTTGAAGTATTATACCTTAGCTTTATTTGGGGACGAAATGGTTGGGCCGCAGGGTTATCTGAATAGAGCTTGACTTGTAGAGCTTACTACTTTTAAACAATTTGTCCCCATGAAGATTTAAAGAGTGGAACTTGAGGGAATGCATTGTAGCTATGAAATGGAACTAGCTTGAATGTTCAGTGACTTTATTTTTATGCATGTATGGGCAAGAATTCTGACATGCTTATAAATTAGATTTTGCTGTGTAAGAGGGTTAAATTTAGTATTGAGTCTTAAAGGCAGTAGTAATATTTCTAAATGCACTAGGGGAGAAATGAGAATTTCTTAAATATGCAGTTTGTTGTGGAGATGTTATGCACATTTATCAAAACCAGTTAATTGTATTTACTGTGAACCAGAATAAAAGATTATGGAAAGTAGCTGGTTAATATTGATTACAATGTATTTGTCACAACAAGAGTGAGTTTGTCTGTTTTATGGGGAATTTTGTTTTTTCTCTTTGTGGTTGAAGTCACATGACCAAGTTTCCTATATTTGTCTTTACAGGCACAGAAGGTTGAAGCTGCAGGGGACACCAAATGAACAGTGTTTGAATTTTTGATCATTCTGTGTACTTGGTGATTGTACAGTTTGAAATAACTATTTTTTACCAAGTTTTATATAAAAATACCCTTTTTAGTTCTATTGTTAGCTACATTTGATGTATTGAAACATGTGCAGAGGGGGTTTTATTGTGTTATAATCTTTTTTTTTTGTTTTTTTTTTTTTTGTTTTTTATGGCATTGTCATATGAACTCCGTCCGTATCCTGTTAGAATAATGTTGTGCCCTCATTAAATCAATTCTAAACTGCTGAATGTTATTTTTGTCCAACATATTGGTTTTTAAAATACAATTTTAAATACCAAACATTATAAGGCAGCTAAAGTATATTTGTAAAACTTGTGGGATAAAGTAGATTTCCCCCACCGTTTTATAGTTATTTTATATATTAATAATATAAATGTAATTTGGATTGAAGAGTTACTGAAATGTTATTTTGAAACATCAGCAGCAGCAAAATGAAGGTATGACTGTAAGGAACCGTAAAATGTTAAATATGTAATACATGTTTGAAAAAAAAATTAAAAAAAAATATCCCCAGTGGTAACATTTAATATTAAGTTCATATTTTAAACTTTTTTTTATTTCATTAAAATATTTGAATTTATTGGATGAAAGTCCGATCTCTTAAAATTAATGTTTTCATGAATAAAAAGGAAATCACAAAAGGGTTTCTATGTCTTATTTGGGGTTGAAAGTTTAATACAGAATGTTGGGAAATTTTTCAGTAACATGTTGGTGGGGTAATACAAGTATTTAAAGTACTTGAATTTGGAAGTTGGGGCACTGTAATGGCTTGAAGGTCCTTAAATTAAAAACTATTAAAGTTGTGGAAATTGTTTTAAATAAAAGTGTAACAAATACTACATGGCTAATGTTAGCCAACAGGCCATTTTAAACTAAGTGGTTTATCCTATTAAAAATGGAAGTTGGTGAGCATCGTAACTACGCAAGGATCATGTGGGAATGTGATCTTGTGTAGGGATCCCAGGAAATCCAAGTGAGTAATCTAACAGCTTCATGCCAGTCTTGATATATATACATTATTTATATTGAAATCTGTTGTCAAATTGCGTACAGCGATTATGCAATCTGAAGACACAAAACCATACAAATAATGTATGAGCACATTGCAACATCCTGGGGTTCCTGGTCAAGGCAAAATTCAAACCCTGGTCCACATGACTAAAAGGCTCAGGTCTCCTAGGCTTCTGGGTCGCTATAATTATGTTAAACATCCCATTGTGGTAGTGTATATATTATGGCAAAAAATGGTTCTTATTTTATGAAAAAAAACATCATGGCATTTGGGGGGGGGCCTTGAAAAGCCCTTGAATTTAAGTCTGCACGATGCCATGTCTTTCTGTAGATCTTGGAGAGAATATGAATTCAAGGAAGTTTGTTCTTCGGGAAACATGAATGTTTGGGTATAATATGTAAAATTATCCGAGAGTTGGCTATAAGTAATTTTATTCATGCAATGCTTGCTTTAATTAAGATTGCATCTAGACTTTACAGGGAAATGTTTGTTTTTTTTTTTTTTGTGCCTTATTTTGAGTAGTGTGGCGGATCCATGAGCAAATATTCCCTTTAATTGGGTGATTAGGCGATTATCACCTGCACCTGGCCCACATTGTAAATTATGACCAGGTGCAGTGGAATCCGCCAGTCTCCTCGGGGCTGCAGGAGGTTTAACCCGGCTGAGGGTGATGGCCGGCGGTGTAGGTGAAACGCTGTGTGGCGTGTGGAATTTTTGAGCGGTGTAATTAAAAGAAGCGCGTAGAAGTACCTTCCAGTGCCAGAGTCGTTCATTTTAAGGCCAAACGATCCCCTGCCTAAGGTGTCTGAAGGTCTCTTTTTGCATTTCAAGTTGGAATTAAATCTAGCGACAGTTTAAGAAAATTCTTCCATTATAAACCTATTTTATACCTTAGTTTTAAGAAGGGGGTCTTCTTTTAAACTATTTCCCAAAGCCATTGAACTTAACGTTGTTGCTAATACGTTTTTCATTTCTCAAATTCTGATAAGAAGTCAAATTTAATTTAATCCAATATGTGAAATTCTTACAGTGGACAGCCTGATGAAGTTACGCATCGCGATTTGTCGGACAAGACCATGTTTTTCCACTTTGTTTGTGATCCCGTGCCCACTGGGGGTGCTTCTACATGCTTAAAATGCGTTGACAATTTCAGTCGTTTTTTTACACTCCAGATTTTAAATATTTAAGATATAATTATAAAATATCGTCATTCTTCACACCTCAATCGGGCCAAACCAAACGTCGTTGTGGCTATCTCTGCACTGGATTTAGTAGAATACCTCTTTGGTTTTTCCGAAAGTTTTTTTGCTACCTACTTTACGTTATTCCTATGTGATATTATGTGTTCGTATACATGAATAGGCACTTTACTGATAAAATGAAATTCTCCTACGTGATAGTGTTCCAAACTGTAAGCTATCGCCAGAAGCCAATACATTGTTTGTTTTGACCATACAGACCCAGCTAAAAGGAACAGTGCAAGATGAAAAAATATGCCCCCTATGTTGCCCAGTGACAATGTCGAGTTGTCGAGACTCTATCTAGAGGTTGTTAGTTCTCGGAGAAAAGCAGGCTGATATTTGATATTTGTCCGCCTTGGTCAGTTTACTCGGGGAACCTTTTTAAAAATGTCACCGTTTGCCAATCATAATATTTCATAAAATATTTATCAAAGATTACCAAATTCTCACAATTAGTAGTTCTATTCCAGTAGTTGCACAGTAAATGGGAGCCAAACCCAAATCTAAAGCCACAACTATTCGTGCAGATACCCCTAGTTGAGAAAATAATAATTACGGGTTTACGTGTTATCGAATCGGCCTGAACGGAATAACAGCAATAGAAACGGCGCGGTTACAACAGGGCTCCAGTAGAGGACAGACTAAGATCACTTTTTTGAATTTACCACACTAGCGGAGAATAATTTGCGGCCCGCGTTTCGTCTTGTTTTCCATCTTCGCTGTTTCACACTTCCTATCATATTTGCGTAGGTTTTTACGACGTTAAAATTATTATACCACTGTCAAACATTCTGGTAGTTTGGTCTCATAAAACAACACTACAGTGTTTTAATGATCCCAGTAATTAAAATAATTCTGAAGTTGCTCAGGATTTGTACTGAACCTGACCAATGGTCATAATCTTACACATTTTATGACCTTCTGAAAGACCCAGGGCAACATATTAACTCATACATGGCTCGCAGGCTCATTTTGGCCTAAGGATGGTCCCAGAACAGTCAGCGGACGGAATGTACGTGTTGGTATGTGCACCGTGACATGGTGCACTGGATATAAACAAGCTAAGGTCAGAGGAGCGCAGGTTAAGTTCTGATGTAGACAAAGTTTGACCGTAGCAACAACACAGACCTCCACTAGAAGGGCTGAAACTGGGGGAAGGTAGTGGCAAGGATCAAAATTCATTTTTGACCCACAGTGCCTAAGCTGTGGAAGGTCGGTTGTTATTTGTTCCAGCAAAGTGTTGACAAGACACAAGGATAAGAACAGACAGTTCAAATTCCACCCATGGCCTGGAAATGCATATGTAGTATGTTTTATAGTCCGGAGAACACATAGTATTACTTTTTTAGGCCCACAAAAATAAAAAGTTTACACAAGTCGTAAAAACCCTTAATTAAAAGTTGTTAACAAAAAACAACATGTATTCCCATGGCGGTTTCAAGCCAATGACATAATTCTATTATTTATAATATATCTATAGGCAATGAGGTCCATTTTGTAAAGGATACTGGAACGGTCTCAACTAAAATAAAATAGATACCATATTATTTATCTTTATAGGAAGTATTAGTATAAATATTCGATAAAATTACTTGCATAACGAGGATGGTTAATTCGCATGCGCGGAAACGAGGCGTAAAATGGAAGAAAACCGGTTTAATCTGCAATTAACGAGAAAATGTACCAAATAAACTTTTAATGGGCGTTTGTAATATAACCACCAAAACGTGGTATATGAGAACAACGTCGTCAAAAGAGCACATGGCGCGCACGTTCCAGTTTATGCAGTTTCTGCGGTTAGTATGCACAGTCAGTGATTAGTGCACTCAATTGCCATGTCTCCTCCCACCCATGATGAATGTATTGGCTGGCCAGGCTTCCTATATATCTTGCTATGCGCACGTCGTGTGTATTTACCCCACAGCTATTGCCTGAGAAAATACCCAGAACCCAACGGAACCGAACACGGCAGCGGGTGAGTTGGAGAAGAAGAAGAAGAAGGAAAAAAAAATTTGCGCAAAAATAATAACGACTGATGTGCATTTATTTGCCAACAATTAAATTCCGACTTCCTTTGATGGTTATCGTGAAATATGGATCTGGGATATACCTAACGTTGGACCAAAGATTCTGGTTTACCAACACTTGCTTACACCACTGATTAATTTTATATAAAGATAATTGGGCGGACCGAATTAGAGATTCATTAACCCATGAAGAGTGTTTCGTGCACGTCGCCTTTAAACCAATTTTAAGTTGGGCTGTTGGTTTTTTTTCAAATTCATTTCGGTAGCTTCATTACTCATAGTTTTTTTTGCTGTTGTTGTTTGAATGTTATGTGGTCATCTTTGTTTGTAGCCTACATGTCAGTGTTTTCGGCAGCATTTCAGAATTTAAGGTGTAAACCTGGAAGTCTGACGGATCTGAAGTGGTAGATTTTATTGCGACCCTTTGTTGAATTGCGTCAATTCTACGAAGGAAGCGCTCTGCAAATGAGTTACTCCAAAAACTCCGAAAGTCACCCACCATTTGTACTTGGAGTGCTTTTCAGCTTCAGTTATACTGAATCGGTATATATATCTATATCTATCTCTATCCATCTATCTCGTTTATTTCTTGTTGTAAAACGTGTCCTATTCGTTGAAAGTTATTATGACGTGGTTTATATTGTTTAGTGGAACAATTAGTTTTGTCAAAAGATTACACTACATTCAGGATTATTCACAGGTAGTTGGAGATGGGGTGCAGTAGTTTTTGCACTGGCAGAGTTACCCTGATATTTCCCAATGGGGGAGGGGGTTGTAACCCCCATTCAGACTTTAAGATTAAAGTGATAAATATCAGATCTGGATGTATTTTTACCAGTTAACAATAAGGAGACCAGTTAACAAACTGAGTGTGCAATGGCGTGTGCCTTCAGCATGGTGCCCTGTAACTTGCCTTTAGAGTAACCCCTCTTATGTTTGATGCATGATGTCCACGAATGGTGTTAACATAAGTAACAGTGATCGGGTGACGTAAAATGCTCATCGGTCCACATGTAGACCCTGACCTTTATGATAATGTCCTGTTACTCTTCAGGAGCTGTGGAGGCATACCCCTCCGAGGGGGAAACTACTTAACCCTCTGCATCCCAATAATGCCCACACAGATCTTTTGTTATGGCTTCCTATCTGCTATCCTGCAAGTGGCCCTATTTAATTGACCCAGCTTTGGTCAGATCCATTCTAATACTGAAATTTCACTCCGATTCGGAATGGACTGGCTCTTCACTAGCAATGGCTTGCGTTATTCTCAACGCTAAAGTGAGCAGAACTCCCCATGCTGCACTGAACTAGGTCACAGTTTGAGGTTAATTGTTATCAAATTAATACGTAGGATGAAGAGATTAGACTCAATGTGCCGTTTGATTTACTGGTGCTATTGCTGCTAATGTTGACTGGAATGGATATGCGTCTTGGTTAATTATACTTTTTTCAATGAGGACCATCAGGTCATTGGGATGTTCTGTCAGGTATTCAGTCAGGGCGGTTCTGATACTCTAAGGTGTCTCCTAACGGCCTTGGTGCCCTTTATTCCAACTGCATCGGAAGCAGGTGCACATGAACACGGGAGAAGTGTGTCGTGAAAAGCGAGGCTCTGTCTCCTGTCTACGAGGACTCTGATTGGCTCGCTTCAGGGGGGACGGTTTCCCACAATGCAACAGGTTTATTTATTTCCCCCTCCCTTCCGTGAATTTCAGTCCGCTTTTTTAAGACAGCCTTCCTCTCTAGCTGACGCTGATAAGACCGATTTCAGACACTTGGAACTCCTCTATAAATGGTTATGTTTGATGCACATCGGAGGCTAGCCCAAATGTTACCAAAATGAGGCTCTGGGGTTTTGTTAAACTAAAGTCTGAGTTAGTGATTTGAATGGAGTTCTGAGTCTCAGCTCCTTTGTTTGCATGCAATGCTGAGACTGCTCATTTCTGTCATTTCCCATTATTGATAATGAGGGATATTTAAGGGGATGGTGTTTCTTACGGTTTGCAGTGTGTAAGTACTGTGACCTCAGTCGATCGACCTGGTATCGTGATGTAATGTTGCTCTGCTGTGGCTTTGTGTAACGCGGGAGCGGCAGTGGGTCTGCCTGCGCTCTGAGCGGCGGTGCACAGCTGAGCTTGTGTGTTCAGTCGCAGCGCAGCGGAGCCTCTTCCCCGGTTGCTTTTTCGCGGAATGGAAGAAGACGCGGCGGTCTGCTGTGTCTCTCGTCGATCGGCTGCCCATACGAACAGCCCAGGACACAACTTCTGCACGACTAGCGCAGGAATGCTAACACAATTTAGCCTGATATGCTGGCTGCCATGTTATTTGTATGAGTTTACCCGTTTAATTTTCTTTTGGCCTGGGATGGCTGTGTGATGAGATCATGTGGAGGGTCTCGGCCACTTTGTGCGGGTTGAATCTAAACCAGGATTACAGCCGCGAGGGTCCGACGCAGAACAATGGAGACTTTGCTGACTCAGGATGTCTGAGCACGCTGTGGACCATGGGCAAACGGATTACACAGAGCATACAGGGTGCCAGACTGGCAGCCGCCGTCCTGTGTTACATGAGAGAGATGCCCCTTCCCTTTAAGGCTGGTCAGAACGGCTAGCCTGAGTATCGATGGAACTTGCCAAAACGTTAGAGAATGAGTGAACTGAACTTTGTGAACTGTACAAACTTTTGGGTTACTTTATCCATTTGACAAGAGCTCACAGTTAAATGTATGTGTGAAAGGGGGTCAAGTTGAAACATTACAATACTCTTCACGCTTTCCCGATAAACACCTTGCTGTTAAAAAAATTGTATAAATAAAAAAACGCTGAACTAAACATTTAAATTTGCCGGAGAATGATCTCTTCCCCCATCAAGCAACAGGCTGTACCCAGACCTTTAATCTTTATGTCCCACAGTTGTAAGATCTGCCCCTCTCCAGACTCTGCTAGGGAACATAATGAAGCAGCATGGTATTTGTCTGCAGAGCGGTCCGTCCCCAGGCAGAGATATCTACAGTACCCTACAGCCCAATATCCGCTCGGGTGATCTGAGTGTTAAAAGGGCTACCTTGCCCTGGCCTGGTATGTCTTTAAAATGTGAATATGCCTGTTAAATGCGTTTCCTGTGATAACGCATGCGACACCCAGTGCTGGTGGAAGGCTGGTTAGTTATGCATTGTTGATCTTTTAGACGGGCCGGTGAGTGTCCTGGATAAGCGTAGTCTGGGGGCTGCATCGATTTGCTGGGGGTGCTCTCCTGCTGGGGCTGCTCATGACTAAATGTACACAATGCTGTTAGTCTTTCAGACAAACCACGTATACCATTTTGACAGGCAGAAGTCAAGTTGTTAGTTTTTTCACGTTCAAGTTATTTCTTTATATAAAATCTCTTTGAACTCTCGTGACTGACTGGATTCCTTCCCTCCCCTCAGGCAGGCTAATGTTCTGCCCAACCAGGTCCTCTGAGTAACTTCTAGCCCGATCAGAAGTTTCCTCACTACGCAGTCAGCTCTGTTCCGTTTGTGCCAAATGTATTGTGCCTTTGTCACCTTGGATCTGTGGAAGTTAGAAGATTCTACGTGAATGTTATGTTTTACGAACCCTAAAACGTATTGCTTCAAATCTCGCTATTGAAGGCTTGTCTGAGATGTGCTGTAATGGCGGCTTCCTGTGGGCCGTTTGTTATATGTGCCTTTTAAGAAACGTTTCTTGTCTCAGTGTGAGTCTGTAGGGCTGATTTCCCTCAGTGAAATGGCCAGAAAGTGTGAAGAGAAGGTGAGGTTTTTATTGGGGGGAGGGGGAAGTTTTCAATTTCAAAGCGGAAACATGTTCCTTAAGAGAACTGTATCTAAAGTATTTTGAAACATACCAAGAGGCCACCTCCTGAAATGGTCAGTGAGTTTAGTTATCGGTTGGAGTCTGTCGTTGAGTGGAAGAGAAGTGTTGTCATTGACTATGCAGCATAATGGCCAAATGGCTTCCTTGTGAAAGGAAATGCAAATGGTGCTGCCAATCGGCTGAGTGATGAATCAAAGGGAAAACCAGAGGAGGGGCGTATTTGAAGATGGGGCCCCAAGAGGGTTATGGTTAACTGTTGCACTGTAGGCCATATGTGTATTTTGCATGTTCCCGACACATAGTGGCATATTCAGCCTGGGAAGTCTCCAAGTGCCATTCAAAATTATTTGGGGGGGAGGGTGTTCAGAGCTAATGTGCTCATTAATGCTCAGCTGCACAAACATCACTAAAATTGCTATGTTGAGGTTCTATTGATTTTTCCAGTTAAACCATTTTCCATTAATGGATATTGACGTTGCAGTGGACTTTTTTGGCCAAAAAAAAACAACTTAACTTTGTTTTCCATTTGGACTTTCCAATGCGTTTTGTGGCCACTGAATTTAGGGACCTAGCACTCTTCTTTTAATGTTGAAATGTGCATTGCTTGTTCGTTAAACATCGGCCCGTTTTGAATGACTTGTTCCCCTTAGTCAGTGATCAGTGGATTAGCTTCTCCGTGGTGTGCCGTCATTTCACCTTAAAGCACACAATCTGAGTTGATAGGATTGTAAAGTGCTTTTAAAATGCACCCTAATGAGGATTAATGCGGTTGCCGTCAGTATTGGGAGGGATAAGTCATTTGAGCTCTATCAGGTGATGTGGAAACCCTGTGTTTAAAGGGCCTTTATTAGTTTATTCCAGCCTCTGAGTGGAGACTGAATAGATGTAGAATTGTCAGTAGACAAACTGAACGTTTTAAAGCAGGCCATATAAATTCATTAAAGTTACACTAAATCCCCTATAAAGCTATGAAGTTGTCTGCGTTTAATCTCGTTATTGGATTGATTTAAATGGGCACACTAACAATCCATTCCCCATGTTTGTTTAACAGACACTGGCTTTTCTCTGCAAATTAAATCTGTGGTAATTTTGGTGTTGGCTATAGTGTGTTAAATTTGGTAAAAATACTTGACTAACTGACTTCAAGTAAAAAGTCTTGAGGGCTCCAAAAGACCCCCTCTCTCCACCAGGCCATTGGTGGTCGAAGTCGTCATGGCCCTGCTGGAGTCCCTGTTTTGCAGTGACTCGAGAACCCATGTTCGTGTTTCACCTTGAAAACCAAATGCTCCTGTATGTTCTGGCAGCTTTTGACTGATCTGTTACTCGATCAGTATTGCGTTGTGTTGCCACTATTTCTGTTTAGTCAACAACAATGCTAATGCGGTGTATATGCTAATTAAATCCAATAACTAGTCTAACTACCAAATGTAAAATGATCCCAATGCCTGTTTTTATGCTGGTTCACTAGTGGGGCTTGGCCTGCGGTGTAGGGGGCGCTTACCTGCGAGTGCTAAGTCCATGTTTGCAGCATGGGGCTGTAGATGTGGAAACTCTGCCCAACCTCGCTGTTCTCTGGTCTCCTAGGCTGTGTTTGCAGCATGGGGCTGTAGATGCCCAACCTTGCTGTCTGCTGCCATTCTCTGGTCACCTAAGGTTGTGTTTTCATTGCGTAACCCTCTGCTTTAACACGCTTGTTCCCTCGAGCGTGTGCTGCCATCACCCTCGGCTCTTCCCATGTGCTCACAGAGTGAGCAGATCGCAACTGACAGTTCTCAAAGGCTTAAAGAATGAGGAGGGTGGGCGTGTGCATGCGAGCGAGACCCAGAAGGTGATTTGTAGCGACAGCTGTGTGCGTGAGCCTGCTGATCTGGTTGGGCGAGACAGGGCGGAGTAGGGGGTGCTGGGTTGTCCAATCGGTAGGACGAGCCTCCACACTGATCGCTGGCGCTTTTTAGACTTGTGGTTGGTAATATTTTAATACATTTTTCGTTGGCGATTGTGGTGGACCATCTCCCTTCCACATTTGGTCCCATTGACTAGTTTGAGAACAAAGCCGTTGCAGTTTTTGGCATCTTGGGGCCGGGGGGGGGTTGTGGAATGCTCCATACAGCCAGTTTGATGGATGCTTCAACGTTGGGCGAGGTTGGAAGTGAGTATCTGCTAATTATTGGTCAGCCTTTGTGACTTTTGTGGCGCATATGAGTTCCTGGGAAAAGCGTTTAATGAGAATCGTGATCTATTAAAAACTGAGGTGGCTTCAGTAAGGCTGAATTATCGGTAATGGTTTTATGCCGGAGTGCTTTCAGTGCCATGAAAAGAGGCTCTATTTTGCTTCAATCCAGTTCAGACATGTTGCTTTAATAAGGGGTACATTCCTCCAATGTGGTGACGGTGCCAGGGAGGGTGAGCCCAGAGCAGAACCAGATGTAAGTGGACTGGATCAGACTGCATTATTTGCCAGGATTGGTCAGTGTGTGGGGAGAATGCACTGCTCTCGACTGAAATGAAAGAACAGAGGGTTTTTTTTGTTTTGTTTTTGGCCCTGGGCAAGAAGTGTTCTCTTCCTGGTTATTGGGTTCCGAGTTTCCTCATCTAATGTAGCGTGCTGCTCTTCGTTTCTGCTTCTGCAAAACTGAGGGAAGATTGTCTCCATCTCTGTCTGTGATTTAAAATAGTTTTGAGCCTTGATTGTAAAGAGTTCTTGCTTTCCCCACCCCTTTATTGGGAGAGTTGACGTCTCTGCGGGGATGGATCTGGGCTTGGAGGATATGGAGAGCGTCTCCGCAAATGTCAGTGTTGTACGATCCTGGATCCCCATGGCGGCGGCAGACTAAACCCGTGCTCCGTTTGGTCCACAGGCTAGAGTGGAGCAGAGGACCCAAAACACGCTGCAGACATGATTATCAGGCTTGGCCGTCTCACTCCAGGATACTTCCGTCTGCTACAGGTCAGTATGCCTGTGTATCTGCCTATTGGTTTGTGGTGGTGGCGATTTGATTTATTTATTTTTAATTTAAAAAAAATTAAAGGCTGTGTTGGGGTTAGTGGGCTGTCATGACTAGCTAAACATAAAGTATATAGATCTGTATGTTAGATTATTTTTGCCCCCTGTAAACCCTTCTATGGAGATGTGTCCAGGTTAAGATTTTATTTTTTATTTTTAATAAGCGGAGTTACCCTTTGGCGTGTGAAGGACCATTTTATTTGAACTGATCCCCTTACTGTCTACGTGAAACCCTGTCCATTTCAGTTCATTTGTCGCATCCGTGTGCGTGTGCGTAGGCCAGTCGGACTGTATTGCCTCCGTATAGTTGCAGTGTTGTTGCGTGGCCCATCGTCGGTGGGGAAAATCGGCCAGCACACGTGAAACTCGGGATGTCCTTAGGAGTCCCTTGTCCCCTGGATGTTCAAAAGTTCTTGTGACTATAAAAGTCAGGATAAAGATGCTTCATATGCTGATGAGTAAATATGCCTTTATACAGTGGGACTTTGCCTGCTCACAGCCCTGTGAGATGGCAGCTAGCCCGACACGCCATTATACTGTCAGTGCCTCCCACCGGGTCTGTGCTTATCTGGGGTCTTGTAACCAAGTAGCTGACCTGAGACGTCTTAGGGGGTGAGGGGCAGGATAGTGGGTTGCATTTCCACCCGGGCTATAGTCCCTGCTCTCCTGACAGCTGCGCTCACAACCTTATTTTGTAGACCAGAGGAAGTGGATTTGTTGGCTTGCCCTCTTTGGGTCGGATTGATTGAAAGCTGCCTGTATGTGTAAGAGGACATACTGGATAACAAATGCTGTCTCGTCAGTCCTGGGAAAAGTAGGCTCCGGTGCTTACCCAATGTCTGTGCACTTTCCCCAGAGGCAGGTGGCGGGTGAGGTGCAGACACAGCCCGGAGACCGTGCCGTCAACCAGATCGCCATGATGCTAGCCATCCTGGGTCTGGGTCTGTCCTACTACAGTGCCCGGCAGATGACGGAGAAGGTCCGGAGCGAGCCCGGCCCCTGAGGAGCCCGCGGAGGAGGCGGAGCGAGAGGGTTGGGACGATGTCGCAGCCATCGTCACCCACAGTCTTTCACACGCTAGAGGAGGCATGCTCACAAGATTTCTGGATCACTCATGGAGGGCAAGGGTTAAAGGACTTTTAACCTTTTTGTTTAAAAGATTGCTAATGTGGGGGGGGGGGGGGGGGGTGGGTTTTGGGGATAATGGGCTTGGGTAAAGCGGTTTTGGTGGTTTGGGAAAACCCCATCAGTCTCGTTGGGACAGGGCCGTTTAACTTGTTGGCACGTGGGTTGGGGATAAGGGTAAACCGTCTACTTATACAATGTGTGGCGATGTCCTTCTGAGCTCATGTACCTGCTGACCAATGATAGCAGGCCAACTTGAAATAGGGGGGAGGGGGAGCTTGGTGGTAGGGCGTGGGGTGGCATCCAAAACCCTTTTAGAATGATGGCTATACATATATGTGATGATGATGATGTATAGATGCTTTACTGAGCCTTTTGAACATACTGTGAGGGGATGTGTCATCGTGACGTGATTAACGTCTACTACATCTCGGTCAGGGATGGATCGATGTACAGTGCTATGAAAGTTTGCATTAGCTTTAGAATATGTAAAAGCTGATCAGAATGGCACTAGATCCCAATCTTAATCAGTACCTAATGTTTAATATGCCTGTGGTCCCCGTAATGCTCCACAGTAATGGATGGATGACTGGTCTTTCGCCGAGTCACTAAAACACTATATTGGCAAACTCGAGATGTATAGAATCCAGTTATTAAGGTAAACCAGTGCATGTGTGGCACTTTTAATTTCGGGGTAGCCTCAAATATTTTTGCTAAAATGCTTTTAATGAATATCTATGAATGTCTGCTGTAAAGAAATCCATTTGTTTTGTCCAATAAAGCTGTGAGAACTGAAAGTGAAGAAGGACGCTTTGTTGTGAAAAGTGGCACTGGAATTTGGCCTCAAGCACCTTGGGTTTTTGAGGAACCCTAAGTGGGGCTTGTTATTTAACCAGTCGGAGAGCACCGCCGAATGGTGACATCTGCACCCGGGCTGGCATGCGGCTCGGCCATTTCCTCTGGCGTCTGAAGAAGCGTCTCGTCTGACAGGAAGTGGCACAGCTGAGAGTGAGGCTGGCTGCACGACGGAGGGGGGGGGGGGCTATTCAGCAAAACTAGATTTAACTCTGTTAATCTCTCTTGTCATGTTCGCACGCACAAGAGATTTGAGTGCTGACGGTACTTTAGTGCTGGCAAGTAAAGGAACCTGTGAAGAATAGCTCTCTGTAATGACACTGTTCTAAAAGTGAAGGGTTGTGGTCTGTGGCACTTTCTCACAGAATGCATTGACCTTCCAAATATCCACAGTGCACTGTGCACTTTACCACTGAGTAACACATTCCCATTCAGCTCTACTAAATTTGATGTTTGTGGTCCTGAAAGCAGCCTCCCATGGCTACAATGAATGTTGCCAGAGATGCTAAAGATTCCCGAATGTGTATGGCAGAAGCGCCACTAAAACTGGGCAAACGGGGGGAATTGAGGATGTCCGCCATTTGTTGGAAGTTCTGATGCTGCTAATGAGGTCCAGGGATGGGTTTAGAAGGGGCAGCACATGGTATTGTCTTGAGTGATCGTGTTTCTGGCGATTGCCCTTTGCTTTGGAAGGTTGGTGGAAGAAACTCTGCGTATTCAAATGTGCCTGTAGGAATGGGGAACTTCTTTAGAATTGTGAGTTTACTTTGGAGATTTCAGGTTATGTTCCGCGTTCACTGAAACCCTAAACGTTTAAATGGCGTTCAAACATGAATGCATGATCTTTCTAAAATCCAGAGACATTTCAAATGTGAAAGAACTGTGGGGGATTTAGTGTCCAGAGAAGATGGCTGCCCAGCATGACCACCTATGTGTTGTAATCTACCTGAAGGGACATCTCTTATGCATCTGGTTTATTTATAGTTTATAACCTATAACCCCCCCCCCCCCCCACAAGTCTGCTTTCCAAAACCATTTCGTCTGCTGTGACCGGTTTCTGTGCTGCCAGCGAGTTGGAGGGGGCAACAGCTGTGCCAGCCCGTGTTCCTGGGCAGATGTGATGCCACGTGATGCGTCTGACCTCTCTCTTACCCCTGCTGCCGCCCCACCCCTGCTCTAATATTCTGTCTTTCTACATCACTATGCTAAAACCAGAGCTGGGCTCTCATTGGCTGGCTACTGAGACGACGCTTAAATTGCCCCAGATACAGGGCCGTGGCGCTGCTGTGGCGGGCTGTGTAGCCCGTATGGTTTTCTCTGGGATTTTATTAAAATGTGTGGTTTTAGTCTTCATAAGTATACGATGGGAAGGAAAACGTAATGGCACTTATCAATGTAAACAAAGTGAAGGCCTTTAAGTCCATACAACCAGGTTTTGGGGAAATGTGAGGTTCAGGGCGTTTAACGTTTCATTCATCCCCTGGTTTGGCGGTGGATGAAACCAGGGAGGTAGCTGTTAAGTTGTGTACTGCCAATTTTGGTGTCCTCCACTGATAGTCCTGTCTTATGTGAAGCACCGTTCCCTTTCTGTAACCTGGTCTTTGTCACCAATGCACCTGCCCTTCTAGGGGGGCAGGGTGTTCTTTAAACATAGAGCTACTTTAAAGTGGTCCCCAAATTAAAAAATGTATCCTTGCACGTCAAAAATAAAGACTTTAACTTCAACCTTTTGTGTCTGTGTTTTGTCTCTGTGTTTACTTGTCCTATTTTAACTTAGCAGAATGAGAGCCAACATTTTACTACACCTGCCGTAACTTGAGCTTGTCATTGGATGTGATTTATTGTGCTAAATTAAATCTATTTTGATCCCTTCATTGGGCTGATAAATGTGTAAACTCACATTTCATCGGTCAGTTAATAGAACTTTGGATGCATATTGGGTAACTTTCTGGTTAAATTAAAAAATATAAGTGTGTCCAAAATGTAAGACCCCATGAATTTAAAATGTGAGATTTGCATTGAAGAAGCCTGTACTCTCTGAAGTGTTATAGAAAGCATTAAGACGTTGGAGGGCGCATGCCCACAATTCCTCCTGTGTCCCGTCATCTGCCAGCTGTGTGTATAAAAAAACTATACACCCTTCCGTTGTACCTGAGAGGACTGAAGCTGGAAGTTGTTGCTGTGGGTTTAAGGCCGCCGGTTCCAGATCAGAATTTCAGTGGAATTTGGCAGGTCTGGGCATTCCAGAAACATTTGGCTTAATATCTGGGTCTGGAGTTTGTCCCTCAGGTTGGACACACTGCATTTATGATCCAAATATAAATCGGGTTAATGGTACGGGAATGGTTTTTCTTAAGCGGCTGAATGATGGCCTTGGTTCATCGCCACTGAGAGATCCATTTTTGTTTCTTTGAGCAATGGTTTGTAAAGCTGAGCATCTGCTCTGCGGTCTGTGTCCAGATGAAAGTGACCATGCAGCAGAGTTATTGCAGAAAGCGCCTGGATCATCTGACTCCTGCCAAAGTTCTCGACCAGGAAGTTAAAGCCCCACTCGGTCTAACCAGACCTGAACCCCCCGTTTAGTTCCTGGGGGATCAAGTGGTGGAGCCTGACTGGGGAGATGTTTTTTTATTTTGAACAGAGACCGTTCAGATCGGAGGATGTGTAGCTGCAGGATTTGTGGCAATGAGCTGAGATATATTAACACCATAGCCAATACCGCTGTGAGTAAATTGAAAAACCATTGTCCAATTAATATTATTATTAGTATGCAGCTGAGCTGTGGTCTGGTCTCTAGCAGCACAGGTTTCTGCAGTGTCTTACACCACTGCCAAGGGGCTCTTCAGCCCAGTGCCCATAATGCAGTCTGTGGGGATGCCCATTCCTGGATCAGGACAGCTTCCTCATTCAGCCTCACACGCTCAGCCTCGCTCAGAGACCCCAGTTTTGAAGGCACAAGTGGCCAGCAGAGCTAAAGCCAGGACAGACGTTGGTTTTTCTGCTTTCAGAAAGGCATGGGTAGGAGGATAACCTTCTGACGGTTTGGAGTGATGTGTGACACACGTGTGGCTGTTGTTAGGCAACCTCCCTCCCTCCGCACATACCAATGATTTTATTCACTGGACCTGACAGTCACCAAAAGCAGCCCTTGTGAGAGGGTGCCTTGACCTATCCTATGTCTATGCGTGGGGGAAGGGTGGGGGTCTCTGTCCTGCCCAGATCTAGAGATTAACAGCCATTGCTGATTAACTGCAAGCTGGGGGGTGTTTCCATTTCACCCCCTCTTTCTCTCACTCTCTCTGTTTCTTTCAAAGGCCCTTAGAAGCTGAAGTCTCCTCTTCTCTCCTCACACAGGAAAATACAGCCTGGCTGGCATCTGGATAGAAAGCTATTTCTGATCCAAGTTTGTCAGCACCTATCAGGGAACTCTCATGACTAACGTCCAGGGCTGATGGGAGGTTTGGTAAGGTCTACTTTGGTCTGGTGCCCATCTGAGGTCTACTTTGTTCTGGTGCCAGTCTGAGGTCTACTATGGTTGAACCCACAAGGCAGCGTTCAACAGATGCATGCCGTCTTGACTATTGCGACACTCTTGTTTTGTGTAATGAAACTGTGTGCATAATTGTGCTGACACAAGGGGAAAGTACAGCACAGACGCTGGCAGATTTTGGTTATTAACTTGGCATTAGCGTGCAGTTTTTAAGGAAGAACAGATTCTACCACAGTCGTAATTTCCCTCTGTGTGTTAGATTGCATGTGGTAAACTTTCACCAACCCTTACCCAACAGGATTACTAACCGGATATTTGGCTGTGAAGACTAGATATTTTAACGACAGGGGAGAGTGGATCCCGTCAACCCACAACATGATGTACAGGGAGGCAGTTTAGGGTGAGTGACATCTGAGAGCACTGGAGCCAGGAGGATTTTTCCTGGCATTTGCTTGTTGTTGACATTCCGACTAAGCCTGGTTGGTGCTGCAGTCTGCCAGTCATAAGTCAAATACAGAGCCTTGTCCATGGGTTGGCTGCAAATCGGGGATGGGGAGGGGCTCAGTCTGGAAGGCGGATTTCATGTCATTCGTCACGGTAGACATGAGTGCATACAACATGCAGGCTCAGAGAAGAAAGGGTTCTCATTGGCCGATTGAGATCACATGCTCGTGTCCCGTAACCAGGCCACGCTCTCCATCTTGTTTATGAGAGCTCTGTACATTAGTTTTCTCTGCTGTGGCGTTCTCCCTCTCCCTAATCTTTGAGTGGCACAAGTATGTTTTCAGTCGATGGTCTGAGGGGCTGCAGGTTGTCAGGGGGAGGGGACAAATGGCCAAGAGGTTCATGGGGGTAGATGGACCTGAAACAACAACAGAGCGAGTTCTGTGTCCTGTCTGAGTGTGACAGGGCGAGTGGGGGAGGAGGGGGTACAGGAGCCCTTTGTGAGAGCATGCCAGTCCTGCCAGTGTATCAGAGCTTGTGCAAATCTATCTGGAGCCAGACACGAAACCAAGAAAAACATTCCAAAGCAGTCCTATCGGGAACAACATTTCTCAATTATTCAATGTTGTTAAAAAATGCCAGTAGGCATTTTGGTTTAGATTAAATAGTTGGAGAACATCACATAACACTTTGTACTTTGGTTGTGTAATGCAGAACAAATTAAAGTAATGCCCGTGGTGCAGTGAAAGCTGATATACCCCTAGAAAGGAGGGATAAACAGGGAGGACCACAACACATTCATCTGGCCGCCAAGGACGGAACCTATCCTCATAGGTACAAGGCTATCCTCATAAGTACAAGGCTACAAGAAACCTGCAACATTCTGGAAGGCAGACAAATGCAATCAAGCAAACAGTTGTCTGAGAATAACCCTAACCCCATTCCCGGATGTTTCTGTGATCGCCTCCGAGTCAGGGGCATTGTTTGAATCAGCCGTGTAAGATTGGGGGTTTGACTCCTGGGCTATGTCTAGGGGAGAAAACCTGCTAGGTAACTGCTTCAGAGGCAGATCACAGGGACATTCTGAAAAACAGATGAACAAAGGAGAACTTATTCTCCCTGCAAAGCCAGCCTTTCAAAGCCCTCATTTTTGAGGTTCTTGCAGTGAATTTCAGAAAAGAAATCGGAGATGAAGCGACAGCACCCCAAGACGTCGCCTGTGTCTTGAAAAGTAAAAAAAAAAAACTAGTAGGAATTATGCGGAAGACTTGCTTTTTGTTGCCCACAAAGAAAGAGCTTTCCTTATTGGCACTGGGCCCCCAATGCCATAAGTAGGCTTGTTGGGTGTGACCAATGAGTGACTGTGGTGGAACACTAGCAGCCAGCGGGGGTTGGTTGAATGGACTGGAGGGGAATTTGAGGAATGTGCTTGCCAATTGGTCGAATGGCAATGTGCTGTGCTCGCAGCTCCAAGATAGCAACTGGAATAGTCCCTGAAGGTTGGCTAAAGGGTAAAGTGTCTTTATAGTAAGGCTGGCCGGCTCAGATCCTAGAAAGAGACCCTATAACTGTGACAATGTGACTACAACAACTAATATCAACTGTCCTCCAAACCTAATTTCCCAACTGTCCCCTCTACGCCCTGCCTAATGTGTGTGTGAGAGCGTGTGTATGTGAGTGTGTGTGTGTGTGTGTGTGAGTGTATGAATGTGTTGGTGTAGGTGCGGGTGTGTTTGTGTAAGTGTATGAATGTGTTGGTGTGGGTGTGTGTGAGAGAATGTGTGTGTGTGTGTTTGATTGTGTATATGTGTGCTCACACCATGGGTTCATGGTTAAATGTCAGGCTCTTAGTGAGTAGTTCAGACCCCTTTGGTTCTTTCTTCAGTATTTACAGGTTACGATTCTGGATTGTGAGAGAAATCGAGCGTTTCTTTGGGCTGCTTTTCTCTTTTCTGCAGAGAAAAAGGCTCTGTTCCTGGGGTTGCAGTGGCACGCACCTGCACACACACAGGACCCCATACAGCACTCTGCTTCTTGCCTGCTGTGGTGGCCTGACCTAGCCACATTGTTGTGCAGTGCTGTGGTGACAGCCCTTGTGTTCGGCCTCTTTCCACCGCCAGGCCCTGAATGCTGCTGCTGGATGCTTAAAGGTGAACACAGAATGGCTATTGGAGAATAAAGGCCCACCTCCCTCACACCCGCGGTATAATGTGGAGAGAGTTGTCAGCACAAGGAACAGAAGTTTATTAGAAGGCAGCGTTCACTGTGCTTTCTGTGTCAAGTGTGCTCTGACTAAGTCTGTGTGTGTGGACCCTCACTGAGTATGAACAACTGACAACAGGAACACACATGTACGTTGTGTTAGGACAAGCTTTGACCTTGGGACTAGGATTTCATTCACTGTCATTAAATTACATCCACGTTGTAACGACTGGGTCGGTGAGTTGATTCGATTAGCCAAACAATCCAACATTTACATTGTTTACACTCATTCAGTCTGTTTATTTTCTCAAGTGACTTTTCACACTCACAGCCGAATAGCATTGCGAATAACACTGTGTTAAACAGTGAATTCCTTGTGCAGGGATCTGTCAATTGGACTCTGTCTGTTTTTCTGGAGTCCCTTTCTGTAGGTGTGCTGTTATTTCTGTGAGAACATTGTGTTCGGGCTTTGGTGAAGCATGTATGGATGTATATATATATAAATAAACTGGCCGACACCAACACCCTCACCACATATAGATTCCACCCGGCAATGTGAGGAATGCTTCCAACTGAGCCCTCAGCCCTGGGCCCCTTTTCAGGACGCAGGACCTCCGAGGTCCCCTTTTCGGCCCCACTGCAGGATGCTGGGCCTCCATGGCTTTAGAAATAAAGTTGTACATTAACAGCAAGACCTTCTGACCTCACTTGGAACAGCAGAACGTGTGTGAATTTACATCCTGGAAAAAAGTGTGGGGGGGGGGGGGGTGTGCTCTGCTTAACTACCGATGTGCGGTAGGACATGTGCGCTGTGTGTCTTGGACTAAACCATGTCTGTATAGTGTGCACTGTGTGTCTTGGACTAAACCATGTCTGTCTAGTATGCGCTGTGTGTCTTGATCTAAACCATGTCTGTAGAGTACACAGTATGTCTTGGACTAAACCATGTCTGTAGTGCATGCTGAAAAGTCTGTTCTCTACAAAGCATTCCCACCTGGGGCTGCTATCTGTTCCCATTAATTTCATCTCAAAATATGGTGACATTTGTGCCTAACCCATATTTCAGCCAGGAGACTAAGTGGGTTCTGACCTTGTGACCCCCCTTTCTACCTTCCCCAGGGGTCAGTGGGGCCATGGTCTTGCCTGCCACGTATCTGCTTTCCTTCTTATAGTTTAACCCATTGGGGTGTGACTTGGAGATCAAAATGCAAATGCGATATTGCGTTCACAGACATGAAATGAATGCCTCAATCCTGAACCATGGTCACATTCTAACGACACACTGTGTGAATTCCACATCAGTCTGTGAGATTCAATCAATTGTGTGAGCCCGTCTGTGTTTCAGAAATGAAATCACTCAAAGGTGCTCTGCTCTCACTGAAAATGTCTGTCACAAAATAAACCCTTGGCTATCCGTGAGGAAGCCTCGCTCTGCTTGCTTTGTGAGCAGGCTGCTTATAGGAACACAGAACAGTCATGGGTGACCAAAGGGGACCTATAGAGTGATGTAACTCACCGTGACACGTGCAGGGGAGGCGGGGTCTTGGGATCTGTGGAACACTCTGTTCTGTACATTATGTTCTACATTTCAGTCAGAACTGAACACGCAAAGATACTGAACGTGAACTGTAGTTTGGGTATTTAGTGCCACCTTCTGGTAGAATATGTGTACTGAAGCAAAAGGTTGCAAATGCAGCACAGATCCAAACGGTGACCTTACATCAGTGACTTTATATCAGACGGTAGAGTTTATATACATTTGTATTTTTATATATATTGGTAATTGAAATATTTCAGTCTCAATGTCTGTTTTTCTTTTTATTTACTGCCAGTAGCACAGATTAGGAGGCAGGCAGATTTGATTATAGAAGCTGAAAATACTGAATCTGAGCAACTGTCAATAAATTGGACATGTTGGTGTTCTCTAGGATCATTGTCTTCTGGCAAGGTGGTGGGTTGAGAGAACACACCATAGAGCACAGGTATTGGCCTTAGCCCAGGCTCAGGTAAGTGAGGAGAGGAGATTTTAGGAACCGGAAGACAGGTGTCATATCAATCTCGAATAAATTAACACAATCTGAAAAAAACAGACACAGAAAGTGAAATCATTAAAAACAGGAGGCAGGTACCCCCATGCCTCTGGGCTGGGTGAAGCAGGGCATGGTTGTGTGTTTGGTTGACGTTTGCTGTGAGGGTGGGGCTGAGGCTACTGTTCCAGGAGTTGAAAAGCAATGCTGGGCGCTGGTGAATAATGCAGGGGGGGTTTTCAGAGGTCCGAAACCCTACTCCACATGTCAGGATGAAACACGGGAGAGAGGCGTATGGGGACCCAATGGGAGCAGACCAAAACAAGGTCCCGGCATGGCCAGTAGGGGATTGACAACAACCGTTAACACCCAGTCCTGTTATACACATGGAATCATCCGCTCTTTACTTCCTTCTAAACACTGATGGCTTTTTGGGGAGTTATTAAGCCACAAACAGGGTGCATCAGGTTATCTTGTTGTACTACAGATTCTACTAGATTAATTTCACTGAAGCACTTTAGCAGTGACGTATAAGTGGTGAAGCCCCAAACGTGTCTTACACTTGTTGTTCCATTTGCACAACTGGGGCCATGTCGGTTAAGCACCTCGCTCTGAGACTGACTGGAACCCAAAACCCTGTTGGTGATAAGACCAGTGTCTTAAACTGCCTGTTGCCCTGCATGCGCTCTGGAGGTAGAGAAAGTAGCCTGGCCCGAACATGCATGAGTCAGAGTGATCCAGAGTGATGCAGCTTCAGAGTGATTTTCCAGAGTGATGCAGCTTCAGAGTGATTATCCAGAATGATGCAGCTTCACATGCGGTTTGGCCCCTGGTTGTAAGTGAGTTACATCTAGACTTCTGCATTAGAAATAGCTTAAACGGACATTTGAACACACAACCTTCTGGTCCTAGGGTGGGATTCAGAGTGATGCCGCTTCCGACTGATTATCAAGAGTGATGCAGCTTCAGAGAGATGCAGCTTCACATGCGGGTTGGCCCCTGGTTGTAAGTGAGTTACATCTAGACTTCTGCATTAGCAATAGCTTAAACGGACATTTGAACACACAACCTTCTGGTCCCATCCAGCTGATATCTCAGTGAAGACATCGTAATGTTCTCGTCTGAAACCTTGGCTTGAAGAGGGACCAATGGACCGTGGCGTTTCTTTCGAATGAAGAGCGTAAATCAAGAATCAAGTTCTCCCATCGCCAAGGCGTCGTGTTGTCTCAGCGGCACTCCTACATAGGCTACTTCATTATTCATCACTACCCTCCTATTCCTCTGGGTCATAAGATTTTTCAGCGTGGATTGAAACACGAGGTGTTTATTTATGTAAACAGCGCTCGGAACTATGCTCAATTAATAATAGAGCTTTTTGTCAGGTGTCTTCAACCGGAGTAACTTACAATACATTTTAAGATATGCATTCAATGCACAAACAACCAAAATTCTGAAATATATATTGTTTATATCAGTTTGCAGCCATGACAATTTAAGTTCATCCAATTCTGCACCCCAGGGAATGAGAAAAGATGGTACTGTTGTGAAAATGAGGGAAATCATGACCTGCCCGCAGGGGACATCTATATAAATAATCAGCTAAATGTAATGCCAAGTGTTATAACACCAACATCATGATGGAGATACCTGATTTGGTCTGATCTTCGGTATATTTTTTATAAAGATTCCCAGCACTAAAACAATTGTTTTTAAAGATTGTTTGAAACATATAGCTTATACCTTATCTATCCCAGGATAACCCCCTTGCATCCTAGGTAAAATTTTACTTAAATAAAACTTTAATTAAAATATTACATAATAAAGTTTTTCTGTGGGACACCCTTTATACATTCCTACACCATGTATACAAAACAAAACAGAATACTGCTCTACCACCTTACATCTCTTGTAAAACCTCAGAAAACCTACTGGTGCAGATGAGCTATCAAAGTTTTATAATGTCTGTCCCCATTCACCTTTCACAAAACAGACCCTCCAAGGTTGCCAGGAGACAAGTCACTGGAAACCAGGTGCTCCAGAGAGCCAAACAGTGCATCCTGATTGGCTGACTCTTTAACTGACATTATGTGGGCACCAATGGTGACCTTGACAATAGGAGGAAAAAGAAATGCAGTGAATGTCACTACATCGAATTTCGAATTGTCACTTCGAATTTCTTGAAAATATACAGAAAGATGGCAGAAGACATGGAAATACATGCACTATATAAACAATTGCAGTTGATTTTTTAAAAGCATTGTTTAAAACAATGTTTAAGTAAAACAACCCCTCTGAGCCTGGGTGTTTGTTATTCATTATATTTTTTTACTGTCTTATCTGGTGTGCAAACAGCTTTCTGGATGGCTAAGGAACTGCCAGTTAATGGTTTTGGCTAATAAATATTCCTACTGATCTTTCCTAAATTAGACTTTAAAGTTGCCTTTGATGCTTGATTTCAATGTAAATACTTAATACTTTGTAAAGGCTTCTGTTATTTAAATGGGTTCGGCTGAATATATGATTGCTCAATGGTTAGTTTTTGTTTTGTAACATTCCCCCTACAGCACCTCAAGAACAAAATGATTAGCCCGGCCAACAGCTGAAACATTTAGCCCTGCTGATTGTATACAACTGCCTCACTTTTAGGACAACTCCTTGGCTGGCAAATATGCATGAGGTCCACTTTAAGTATGGCGGTTGAGATAGGGTTACATGGCCTGTCTTCCTGTCGGCTCAACAATGGCCTATGAGGGACTGAAAGGGCCTCCTAAAAGTTTCATGCAGAAACCTACACCTGTTTCCAGGTAACTGATGCTGCGGGCCCAAGCCGTGACGGGTGCGAGGTCCATGACGAACCAGTTCCCAGCTTTACCCCCTCTGACATTCTATGGGAACACTGCCCCAACTCCAGCTCGGCCAGAACAACATGAGACAGTACCCCGCTGTAAAAGTCTAGACAGAACAGGATATTGCTTGTTTTATTCTTATTTTGAGTGCGTTTGTAAATCCATGACTGTGAAAGCCACCTTGGAGACTCGAGGATTCTGCTGATGGTGGCAAAGAGGCTGTGAGGTCCCCACTTTTATACTTCTGAACCCTGAGGGAGTGAACATGAATCCGCTTTGGAAGGTCTACAAGAGCAAAGTTCTGAAGACTCTCAACCCTGACCTGACAGAGGAGTCTGTGGATGAGGTAAAGGCAGGACCTTCTCCTGCTTCCTGTCTTCCACTGTCCCTCTCTTGGGTTGTTTCTCTCCGTCCTTGCTACACCTCCACAACACTGATCTAGGATCTGTAATGCAGTAGTCATCACAGCATCCACACATATCAAACACTGATCAGAGGTCCTCGCTGCAGAGTGGAATGGGTTGGAGATTCTGCAGGAAGGGGCGAAAGAGTGTAATGAGCCTTTAACGTGGTTTCGATGTCTGACTTTTACAAGCTTTCGGCGTCTGACTTTTACAAGGTTTCGGTGTCTGACTTTTCACGTTTACTCCAAAGTTCAACGCACAACAGGTTCAGTGTGCATTGCAACACAAATTATCTGTAGAATTAACGAGGAGTGTTGAAAGCGTGAAAATAACAAGGTGTCACACTGACAAAAAGGCAATCAACATGGATCAGGTAGAGAGTGGAACATGGGTGGGGCGGGATTTCAATACATCTTCAAACTCACACTTCTTCAGAAATTTTCGAAATTTCTGTAAGGCGTCTGATCAGCCTGATAGCCTGATAAGTTTTTTTGTAATATGGGATTTTTGTAGTGAAGTTCTGGTATACTGGAAAAACATAATGAATCTTCAGGCCTGTGAGCTGCAGCAGGGTGGAACAGGCTGACCGGTTTCCCTGGAACATACACAGAAACACTCCATCTGAAGGTCACCTGGAGCAGAGGGTGTTTGAAGGTGACTGGGGAAGTAGTAAGAGTGAGAGACTTTTTGGATGTGTATAAAACTGGCAGCTGGTTTTTCAGTTCAATAAGTGATGCCTGATTACCTTCAGAGTAACTATATTCTAAATGTTTTAAACGTGTTAGGGGTTTTCTAAGGATTTTCCGTGGCTTAAATTCACTCTCCACCTCTTCCCGAGTCAGCCGGTGAGACACAGGGTGAACAAAGATCGTTATTCCAGCAGCATTCACAGCAGTTTGACCAACGCAATTATTTTAGTCACACTGATTAATTTAATCACGTTGAGAGATTTCAGTAGATTTAATTTTTTTTTTTTTAGAGATGAATAGTTCAGATCAATCCCACGTGGTATTCGGCTGCAAACGACCTATCATAATTCACTCACATGTGATATTCAGCTATAAACGTCCTATCATAATTCACTCACATGTGCTATTCTATATATTTCGAGAATCCATAAGAATGAAGATTCATTGTGAATGGAGCTACACAAGTGATTTAGTTTCAACAGAAGCTGGTTGCTGAATGTATCAATTCATGTTTATTTTTTATTGGAAATAAACGTATTTTTAACAATGCTTTTAAATATGCAAGGATTGTCATCTGTCTGCAGAACACAATTCTCTGCTATAAACCCGGGACAAAATCTGAAGCTGTAATGCATAAAAAATAAGAAATAAAACACACAAAATGTTCTCTCCACAAATGATAATTGTTTATTTGAGGAATCGCAAAAGATAGATTAAAACAACCCCCCTAAACGTGTTTGCATTACTTTTTTGATGCCTGGTCTTGGATTCCTGTTTGGATTCTCTGCAAAGCTTGCGGAGACCAACAGAGGGTGCAACTCACCCATATATTCGAGGATTCCTGTATAGGACCTTGATACTGAACATCTCTACCCTAGAAAGACAATGTTTTATAAACGCATATTATACTTTTCTTCTTTTGTCTAATGCTGAGTACATGTTGTCCAGGTCACCAATAGAGAAAGAGAACAATAAAGCTGTTGCATTATATAGTTCCAGAGCAATGAGGTGGAGAGTGACATGACGACGGTCCAGGAGGATGAAGGGCCCAGTGCAGTGTCCCAGATAGCCAAAAAGGTGAGTACTGGGGTGGGGACAAATCACAAACCCTTGCTCAGTCACATGAACAGAGATGGGCATCTAATCTAAATTAATCCCAACACAAAGGATTCAGACCTTCCCCCCAACGTGCGATTCTCTAAAATCTATCACAGGGCCTCCCTCAGCTGTACAAGAAGTGTAGCTCAGTACATTTCAAGGAATCCAGATCACAGATCCTCCTCTTATCCATCATTCCCAACATTACTAATCCACCCAGCCACAGTGGTTCTCATTTGTTTTTGGTTTTATACAAATTGGACTACATCAGGCAACATTGAGGTGGAGCGTATAATAGTTCGAGGCAGACCTTTGCCTAATTTACCAGCTCAACCATGGGGTCTGGACATTGTCTCTGTAACCTACAGATGCAGGGTGCAGGAGCCAAGGGGTGGAGGAGCATGTCAGCCCTCTTCAACAAGGAGGATGAGCACCAGCTTCTGGACTCGGAAAGTCAGGCTGTTGTTGACCAGTGAGCACACACACACACACACACACACACACACACACACACACACACACACACACACACACACACACACACACACA
>JAOYSI010000592.1:3754-18033 GCA_025775065.1 Hiodon alosoides | reverse complement strand
TGTGTGTGTGTGTGTGTGTGTGTGTGTGTGTGTGTGTGTGTGTGTGTGTGTGTGTGTGTGTGTGTGTGTGTTTTTATATATATATATATATATATATATATATATATATATATATATATAGGTGTATTGTGGCAGCCACATAGGATACAGTTTCATCTAACCAAATGACATTCTTCAATGCTTGTGTACCAGCTAACGCGTTGGTAATGCAATGTGAAGTATAAATACTGATACATTTATGTAAATACTCATGCGCCTATGTTCATGCAAACATACACAATACACAGAAAGTTTTTAATTTGCATGTTTTTAGAAGCATTGTCCGCATCTGATCAGAAGTTGCGTTTATAATTCATGAGGAACATATTGTTAAAACACTGGGGTTAACCCTTTGACAACAAGCCATTCAATTTTCAGTGGCCAGATAAGCAGGTTACAATAAATAGATAATTTCCAAAAAATGATAATTCACTTTTCAGCTGATTACAGCAGCGTCGGTGCTATTATTTCAGAATGAATGTGGAATCCGAGTTAGGAATGACTGCCCAGCATGTTGCTAACTCAGAAGTCATGCGTAATCCTGAAAATCACCCCAGTTTATACATTCTGAACTGGGGGGAGATTTCCATTTCTAATATGTCTGCAGTCGCAGTGCTGAACCCCCGCTGACTTAGTCTCTTTATACTTTTTACAGCTGTAAACAAAATTTTAATGTGTTTTTGAAATGTATGACCATACAGCTGGGGGGGGGGGGACAAATAAAACATTTTCTTTTCTCTCCCGACTCACGGAGGGTCAGTCAGATATCCTGTATCTGCCTAATGACTGGGAGTTTACTTGGTGGCCCAAGGAGAGTTAGCCGTCCTGCTTGAACAGCATGCATTATTCCTTGTAATGAACACCCAAGTTCCCCCCTCCTCATGCCGGGCATTTTTTATCATTATTAATAAAGGCACTCATTTCTGAGGAGCTCAGAAGGCGTGCAGATTACAGGTGGCCCGGAAAACTAAAAATATTGTATTAAACTAAAATATTGTTTAAAGAGAAGGCATGTCGTGCTGCATTTTTTTCAAATAAGTGAGTTCCTCAATATGATGATCATTCAGTTAATATCAGAATAAATCAACGCATTTGTCAAAAATGTTCAAAATATACTGCGATTTCAAACCATTGCACTTTGAATATTTAATAGACGATTACAGAACCTAAGGAATCTGTATATACCACAGGTATCCGCAAAATGACTCTTCAACAGAGGAAACACAAAAGAAGAAAGCTGTCTCGCGGACAGCCCTGCGCGCTACATTGCCACGCTGTGGGCTGTCACTGCTGACACGGTAACCTGCGGTCTGGGGACATCGCAGAGCCATTGGGGGAGAGGCTCTTTTCCAACAAGAAAGAGAGAACTCGCAGAAATGCGTTTTTCTTTTTTCGCATGTGGTCGCCCGAAACTGTGAACCCTGGAAGGTGAAGAATTTGTTCCTTCTCAAATTTAGCCTTTGCAGAGAAACCAGCTTTCATCTGTGCCTGTTTCCTTCAGGCTATTTTTTTCATGAGAATTAATTGTGAACATCATTCCCAAATGAATATATGTATGTCTACTTTACTAAAAAAAACAAAAATCTAAACCTGAGAACATTTTCTCAAAGGTTAGAAATTAGCAAAACAATACAGACCCAAAACACCCAACTGTTGGTAGTGATTCCTATTACAATAGTAGTGAAGACCTATGTTTTTTTTTAGAGCAATGTGTTAAACAAGGGCAACGATGAACCTTGTACCCTTCATTTCCTCAATGGCTACTCAGAACATCGCGGTAGGCGGTGGCCGTCTATATACTGCGGTACGTTATATGGATGACATTGTTTCAACACTGTGGTGATAACGTGCGCGGCCACGTTTCCCCCTCGTGTTTAAGAGGCTGCGGTATGCATGAGTGTGGCTCATGTCCTGTCCACGAGTTGACAGAGCGCTCTGGTGATATCCCTCACCCGGAGGGATGAAGCTGGTAAACCAGGTCTGTCGAATCCCTCAGGGACACTGCCTCACGTCACTCTCCTAGGCCAAGCTATCACTCGCTGAGGGTCTTATCTCCGATGGACATTTGCCATTTAGGTTGAGTGCCTGGCTACCACGGCGGTTCCCCTGTGGGATTTAAACTCGGAAACTCCGGTCCTGTTTCTTAACGACGGTGTTCTGTAGGGTCCCCGGTAGCCGCGAGGCGTAAATGGCGAAGCCGTCAGCGTCTCGGATGCCCCAGTGAGGGCGGGGTGGGGGGGGGAAATCTGGGTCAGCGAAGAGGCCTCACCACTGGGGTTCGGCTGTCTCCGCGACTGTTCCGACGACAAGCCTGAGGCCAGCCTTCACGTAGCCATGCTGGGACAGGACTCCGTCGCGATGCCATGAGGAATCGGAGTACGGACCCTTAAACCCACCCAAAGCACGACCGATTTCGGCGTCTCAGATATCTGAGGATACGGAGATGCTCACTGACATCAACACCCTCCCTCACAAACTCAACCCGATGGATACTAATGCACTGCCGTCGTGCCACTGTTGGGACCTTGTTAGCTTACTGCCATGCGATATAGTGTATATTATGTATTCTGTGGTCACTGTTATTGCTAATCCAAATGTATTGTTATCCTCTAATTGCTTTTTGTTTCTGATCTTCTATTAATTAGTGGCTTTGAATGTCTGCGCAGGCCCTTAACTAATAAGGGCTAAGAAAATACATAACAATGGTAATGCGTTAGAGTTTGTGGAAAAACAAACTGCGCTGCACCGTCTTATTGGGAGATGTGTGACTCTCGGGTGCAAGGCGTCCGGTGAGTGCAACAAATGGGTCCCGAATCATTTATATCCATATCCCATTAAATTACAGCATGACCAAAAGAGGTAATTTCACAGTCGGCTGAGCAGACAAGGCGGCACCCACCGGCGAACCAAACCCATTATTTCAACTCCGTTTACCAAGGCAAGACGTATCGCGGAGCGGCGCTCGGCCCTTAACGTCCGCGAAATGTCTCTCTTTCAGAAATCGAAAAGATCCAACGGGACGAAGGCAAGGAGGAGGAGAAGTTCATCGACGTCGTCGTCAACAAGAACATGAAGCTGGGACAGAAAGTGCTAATACCCGTCAAACAGTTCCCCAAAGTAAGTATGGCAACACCTCGGGTTATGAAAGTGGGCCCCGGTGCGAGGTGCTAATGCGCGCATAAACAAGGAGAATGTTGGGTTGTTATTTATTTATTTATTTTATCCGGCAGACTAATACTGAACGATTTATACCCATAAAAAGACACAGTCAGGTTTTTTGTTTTTTTCCCCCTGCTGCACGTAATTTATGCTGTTGGATTCCCATAATATTTGATTCATTCCCCCTTCTCCACAATTTAGTAGGTCACTCTGACCTTGGCGGACGACACGCGTGCCGCGTCTTCATTCGACTGGATCTGTACATGTTTCAAACACATTACGGAGAGCGCGCGGCAAGGCTCCACGGTTGTCCTGACAAAATTGGCATGAGGGAAATGAGAGATTTTCTTATTGGCTCAGTTTCTCACCCATGTCTGATTCCAGATGTTGTCTCATCGCTGCCACGGGAAACATCTGCAAAAACATAAGGGGATGGACGGCGGATGCTTAGCGCTGGGAGTGAAGACTTTCCCTGGCCGTTTTGAGCAGGACACCCATCAAGCTAGACTATGGGGTCATTAATAACGGAGCCCCTCGCCACCGCTGTCAGAAACCAGTTACCAAAAGGAAACGAGTTGGGTTAAGATCGGTTCCGATACCGGGGCAAAAAAAACAAAACAGGTTTGACTCGATCGCATTTGGCCATGTGACGCACATGTATTGTAGAAACTTTCGATACAGTCCCGTACAAGGCGGAGCCCTCAAACCACTGACCGCTAATGGGCTGCCTTCCACACTGGTGGGATGACTTCTCCCTGTGACAGATTGCGGTGGGGGGTGGTGATAATACAGGCGCAGCTTTTCAGCGCAGTTCCATAGCGAACGTCAATTATCGCTGTCAATCTCGGGTTTGAGGTCAGCGGGACAGGACATTCCAGCAGAGATGTGATACTTTGTGTAAGAGATTCCAGAGGAAGGCACCGTGTGCGAGGGTGATAATATGAGGTGCGTTTTGTGGGGACCGGCAAGTCCACCGATTATTTATCAGGTTTCTGCGAGACGAGAAAACCGCTAATTAACATTGTTAGACATTGTTGCTTGCTTCCCGCTGTCCTGTTGCGCTGACCCGGTTTGTTGGTTTAGCCCCAGGTGACCCCCCAGCGGTTGTGGTCGTGGCCGTGTAGAGGAGGAACAGAACTCACCGGGGGGGGGGGGGCATGTGATGCTGAGCCAAGTTTTTTTTGCGAATGGACAAACACATTAACTCCCAGATTTTGAACCAATCACGCCAACCCGTGCATGTACTCAGAACTAATGCGCTGGCGGAAGGTTTGCTGATGAACACAAAAACGATGGCTGTTGTTGTAAAACCGCCATTCTAATGACATTCGACCTTTCCGATTGAAGTCCTTCAGGAAAGAGCATCTATATTCCTTTCATCCCATGCCAGATGTCTTTAAAAACTCTTCTTTGTGTTCCTTACTGTCAATGAGGACGCGTTTTGAAAGCGACGTGGTCCTTCAGACTGGTGTGGGACCTTAACTGTGGACTTGACTCGCCCAGGTAGTCAATGTGACTCCCGTGTTGGATTTGTTAGATAGGGATTTAAATGGCGAGAGAGTATGCATGAGTATGCATGGTTCGTTCATCTGTTCTGCGCTGAGGGAACCAAAACGACTTGCTGACGTTCACCAGAGAAGTTGAAGGCCAGGTGATGACAGCCGGCAACCTTACTGATGAAGAACAGTAGTGGGTGCTGAAACGGGAAATGCAAAAACAGGAGTCAGCGGTAGGGCCTGGACTGAAATGCCAGGGAACTGCAAACCTGTGACGGTGTCCTGGTTTGTAGGTTAGCGACCGCAGACATATCGCTGCCTTTAAATCACACGTGGAAAATAACCAACCAGCCGTCGCTATAGCAGGGAAGGCGACTAAGCAATATGCAGTGCATTTAATTTACTTTAAGGAAATGAATAGCTTGCTGAGAACTTCTGAGACTTCTGAGCTTCTGTCCAAGCTTATACCAAAGTTGGTTCCCTAGAATCTGAAGTTTTTAAAAAGCTTGGTGGGGAACTTCTGTAAGTTCACGGGTTACTTGTCTTCGCTGGAACATGCAGGAAGACGTCAGTACTGGAGAAGTTTGTCCATGACGTGATTGTTTTATCCTGTTGACCGGGCAGGGGTGCGATTCTCTAGAGTTTAGATTCTCTAGAGATGTTCGTAAATGAAATCTTACAGCTCCAACAACAGAGTGTGTTCTCAGTCCGGTATGCTCCTCCCATGGATTTCACGGTGAACATCTCTGACCCCAGGAGCTGGCTGGGAACTGAGCCGTGCAGCTGGTGTTTCTCCTGGAATGTCCATGTGTGTGCATGTTAACCTGAACAGCTATAATTTGTGCAGGCTACACAACATTTGAAATTAAATGGTGAAGATCTGAAATTCATTCACGTTAATTTCATTACAAAAACAATGAAGGTGAAAGGGGATAATTGACTCCCGAGGATCATCAGTAGAAAACACCATTAGCTAGCAGCAAGCCTGATTGGTGAAACTCCAAATTTCCTCCCACACTAGCTTATACTTGACCTTGACATGTGACTTCTGCGTTTATTCCAATAGATAATATAACCGTTGATCTTGAACCATTAATCCACGCTGTATCGACAATCCGCGCCACAGAATGCACAAAGTCATAATTATGTGGCGAAGTAGCAGTCGGGGATGGGTCTGCATTTATAGCCCCAGAGCGAATGAAATCTTCACCCGTGCCTGTGCAGCCCATTCAGGGGGTAAATGTTGTGTGAATGGAATATGCTGACCTTGCTCCATCACACTTATTAGCTACACATTTTTGATCGGTTGCAGCGATGCTGCGTACGTAGGGAGAGCAGCGCACTTTTTTTATATTTTAAATGTATACACTTACATTTTATATTGTTTTTTAAATGTGTGCATGTGTTTGTGTATGTGTGTGTGCATGCTTGTGTGTGTGTGTGTGTATACATTTGCATGGCTCTTTAAAATGGTGTTACAAGCGAATGAAAAGCCTTCGGTCAGCTCAGAGCTTTGCAGCCGAGCAGATTCATGGCCTGCTCTGACATCTTTGATTAGTGGACCAACTAAATATACCGTTCAAAGTTCTTGGGCGCACGCATCCGGAGGAAGGCTCATTCGTTAGGCCTGACAAGGGGGGCTCTTAGCTTTAGCTTCATTAGCGCTCTCTGACGCCCGGGGAGACTGCCGAGGATTGCCATGTTGCTGTAGCAAACACCAAATATAGTAGGACTGAGTCATCTGAGCAGAAGTTTCAGTGTTTATCCTGACTGCAATTCACTGGGCCCGGAAATCAGTTTAGCCTTTTTCTCTCTGTTGCGTGAATCCATCCCTGAACAGAGGTGGGAAGGATAGGGGGGTGTGCCTTCAACAAGGAGACTGGACAAACTACGTTGTCCGACTTGAGTGTAGGTGAATGACATTCGGGGTACGTTTGTTGTTGGCATGAGAGGACACATCTGCTCCCTGGCTGACAGAAGCAGGATCCGGAGTGCAAGCCTATGGCAACAATTTCCCATTCTCTAAAAGAACCCCGAGGTTTAACCATCATGAAAGGACGGAGACGCAACCGATTTCCTGGTTTCAGTGCACATTAGCAAATGAAATACATTTATAAAACAATAAACTGCCTAATAGAATGAGCCCAGGTAGTCCGTGCAGTATACTGCAGTGTTTCAGCCAGCCTTTCTCTCACTCTCCTCCTTTTTCAAAGAATTGTTCGCATTTCAGTGCAGAGCTGTGATCAAGTGTGTTCATGTAATCTAATGTTGTCTCCAGCGGTCTGACTCACCGCTAAGTCAGGGTTGCCACAGTAGTTTTAAGTCAACGCTTTTTCATTTATCGCAAAATTATGAGCAGTATTTCCTGTAGAGCGGTAATACTCATATCCCCCCAGAGAGACGTCCCCGTTCCTGCGTTCTACCGTATTAAGTTTACCGCTTGCAGGAATAGCAAGGATTTTAGCTTTAATGTATGTATTAGGAAGAAAGATTATTTGCGGTAAATTTATTTGGACATGAGGTAGCGCCATGTATATGACTAAAATTGATGCGGAGCGTTGAAAGGGACATCTGTTATTGGTTTCTGTTCACTGTTGGCGTTTGCTAGGCCAAAATACAACACAGCCATTGCTGTTAGTAGCCTTAGGCCTTGAATGAATAGGGCCAATGTTTATTACAACCAGGCAAAAACATATTATCAGGCACATATAGATGACGTATACCTTGAGTAAGTAACAAGGCGCTGTTTCCTAGCCATGATGGCCGTTACATTTTCGTATTTAATTCCTGTTACTTTAGACAAGGAACAGGGAGACAATTTGTTCTGCATTTTGAGACAGTTTTACTGCCTCTCACCTCAACGAGGTGGCAAATGTTGTATCGAAACCATTTTGTTTTGCGTGAGAGGATTGGCGTAGTGTCTAAAACACAGTGCTTTAACATTGTTCAAAATTATTGAAATGCTATAATGTAACAATGTTACAGTCATCACAACAGTGTTACAGTCATGCTGTCATTGGTCACGGCAGAAGCCTAGCGCCAGATTATGGTCACTGCACATCTTCAACAGCTAAGTAAACAAATACAACGTTTGCCACCTCCATGATAAATAGTGGCGCAAAGAGGTAAAACTGCCTCAAAATGCTGCCCTGTCAGCCAAAAAATACCCTCACGGGCACCGACGCTAGCAGAAGGGAAAACAAAAGCCAGTTTTTTTCACTGAAATAGCAAAGACATTCTTTTATTCCCGAAAGAACAACAAATCCCTGTCTCTCTCGTAAAGTCTCTAATAGGCCTGAACATGGCCTCACGCGAGAATGAGGCTTTGGCTATGTTCTGCGGATATTTTCGTATTTTATATTAAAATTTCCTTTTTTTTAATCATAGATCTAGCACGCTAGGTTCACCCTTTCTCTTGTACTGGCAGCGAAATAAAGCGGCTTGAATGAATCAGGTCTAATCAAACGCGTTTCAAAGCCAGAGAAATGTTTCCAGGGAACCGCCGTTGGGAGTCAAATCCTTGCTTTGGTAGGTGTGATCCCCAATCGGTAGGAAATACAGTCTGCAAGGTGGCCGTCCCAGCATGGAGAGAATAAAACCATCAACATACAGTTGCAGTCGTCTTCCGTTTACGGCGTACTAACTAAACGCAGGCCGCATAGCAAAATACCGCACATCGCATGTTCTCCGTTGGTACTTGAGAAGTTGTGCTTTAGTTGACTTCTGTCTGGGATCTCTTGATGTCGGAGGCTAACGAGTGTGCAGGTTAAAGCTTGTGATTGACACCGCCCCGTTCAGGAGGGTATTAGAAAATGCCGAATTCAAAATGCCACTTTATGTGGTGAGGCTCTCAATATTGATCGACCACAGGGCGCCGGATGCTGTAAAGAATGTATTCACCCTTTTGGAGGTATCTGTAACCTTTCTGATGTGTTGGGCGTCCCCGCGATGGAAATTCAGTTATCAGGCTTCGCGCAAAATGTCACGTTAAAGGGTTCTGCTGAAGTGGGAATAAAAACAAGGATGGAAGTATTTTAACGCAGCGCTTTTTGCCTGCTAAGTTTACATTTCTGGTTCAAAACATTACTATTTTAAAAAGCGGCTTATTACTTTTTAGACAGATGTTTTAAGTTCCTGTCATGCTCTTCAAGATAGGAGAGATGCTAGTCTTTACTGACTCAAGCAAAGGAGGATTCCTTTGTCAGTTTCAAGGGGAAATGGGGAAATTGTTTTTTGAGAAAATATTTGCATATAAATCCCCCTTGGAAAAACTAATAACATTCCCTTTATTGTATTTCAAAGTTAAGAATCACAGCTATCAAGACACAAATATACCCGCACACTGCAATGAGGTTCTGTCAAAGCTGCTTTCCTCTTTGAACTCTCCCAAGCACAACCGCGGATTTGCCCAGACATTCGGCTTTCAGTCGGTGCAGTTCAGAGGAGAATGCCGTTTGGGTTTTTTTCTGCAGAAAACGACACAATCACATGAGCACACGGCTTTGATTGTTTGGCGAATGTAGATTATAACGGACATTCAGGAAGTTAACTGTCGATCTCTAACATTCGCCGACAAAACGTTATAAATTTGTCTACCTTTAGATTTTCTCCACCAGGGGCTATTCATCCTGATGGAAAGAGCAACGTGTGGGCAAACTTTCAAGACTTTAGAGGAACGGTGAAACTCAAAATTAAATTCAATCAGTGATCATAATTATGTAACACTTCTCTGCGGAAAAACAGACTTTTCACATGCAACACTTGGCTTGCAAGATTGCCTCTCCAGGGCGACTCAGTGTGCTGCGAAGCCAAATTGCCGGATTGTACCATTCACAGGAAACGGGCAGCGCAGCTAACGGAGAGGAAACAAAAGGAAAAGTAAGTTGGTGGAGTGTAAAGGCAAGGCCAGCTCTGCTTTTTTCCCGCCCTGTTAATTAATGACTTGGAATCATTTTCCAGACTGCGGTAAATCAGTGCTGAAAAGGGTCCAATAGGAAATGAAAGGCCTTTTCTTTCCTTCTCCATTGTCTATCGTCAGCTTTGCCTCTATGTATTCAGCATTCAAATAACCATGCATTTTATGTACTGTATCTAAACTATAAAACTAAAATTAAAATTCCAACGCGTAACTTTTTCATGCATACATTAAGACTATGGCTTTAACGACAAAAGCAATACACAGCTGTGTGACATCACTTAGGTATTTATAACTTCCTAGCAACTTCCTGTGGTCTCATTCTGCAAGAAATATAATCCCAGTGTATTGCTGCCTGGCATTGCTAGATTGGTCAGACCACACAGTTGTTAGATTTTGTTTTTCCTGTATTGTTTTTTTTACTGTATTGCTGCAGTATTAAGTGTACTGATAGGTATGAACCAAAATAAAATATTGCGTGTCCTGTAAGGGCCAAATCATGCTAATTTTGCTTCCTGTCTGTAAAATTCCACTGATGTTGTTGTCTCGTCCACTAATTCGTTTTCTTTTCATCTTTCAATCCAGCAAATGTATCGAAAGAGTGTGGAACGAGATGCACACTGTGTGTGAAGCAAGCGGTCGGTCACAAAATGATGAAAAAGCAGCTGTTTTTAAACATTACTGCCTCAAGGTGTTCCCTTAGTTCAGGTTCCTGTTTTCACTGTCAGAACTCTTCTTTTGGTATCAAAACATGAAAGCGCTATTCTTTTTCTTATCATGACTTTTTCAATGTATTTCACAGAATATTTTCAAACCAGAAACTGCTTTTATCCAACTGTAACGCATTTATCAGGTATAGACACATACTGACTCCGATATACTTTTTATTTTATTTTTTAGTTTAACTTTGTTGGCAAACTTCTTGGGCCGCGTGGCAACTCATTAAAGAGACTACAGGAGGACACCCTCACAAAGATGTCAATTCTGGGGAAGGGGTCCATGAGAGACAAGGAAAAGGTAAGATTCTGCCCGAAACATCTGTGTTATTGGTGCCGTTAGAATTTAAGAAGAGGTATCGACAACAGACCAAGCAGTCGGGCCATCTAAGAGTTCATGCGATTGTCGTAACGATTGCCAGTTTTGTGATGGTTCAGCACACCGCATCCCGTCTGGATGGACGGAAAGCGCTATACGTTCATGGCATACGTTGGGACAGCTGGAAGGACCCAGTCCTTTCAAGAAACATGCTTTTCTAAGTAACTTTCCATGTTTACCTCTTACAATTCTCACACCCAAAATCTACGACTGAACCAATTTTTTTGCTAATTCGTAAACATCATATTCTCCCAGATGTGGGTTTCGAGTAACAGAGCGGAGCACGATTATTCTGGTTCGGGAATAATCGTAAAACGCTTGGGACTTTCTTTTGATGGTGTGCGCACCAGGAAAACTTCCGTGGCACCCCTTTACTCTGCGGGCCGGCTCGGGCTCTCTCCCGTTGGTTTAACCCCTCGGGGGACAGTTGTCCCCTGGCTGGCTCTTTTCCTCAGCTCGCTCTCCTCTTTCCTTCCTCCTCTCTGGATGCCACCAGCTACTGAGGGACGGCACGCTGTTAAAACAGGCTGTCAATCACCTCGATCCTCAGCAGGTGCCGAGTGGCGTGCCTGAACCTCGGCTGCACCTGCTCGCGAGGTGGAGCAAGATGAATCCATCCTGAAGTCACTGAGCCCGGACAGCAAATGCTGCATGTATTGTAATTCGCTTTCACTTTATATTCAGTGATGAGAGTATCAACACCAACCCCTCAGAGAGCGCGAGAGTCTGTGTGTGTGTGTGTGTGTGTGGGGAGGGGGAGTTAAGAGATTTTCAAGATGATAGTAAGCATGGGGAAAATTTCATTGGTAAATTTGGCCATCGAGGCAAAGCACATTTCATGTAAGAAAACCGTATCTATATTATTACCGGTAGTACAAAGAAAATTGCATGCACGGTTATGCATTGCTATAGCAAGGTGAGTCAAACTGCCATAAGAGCATTTACATCCAACATGGTTAGACGGTTAAATCATTCAGTTAAAGTGTACAATAATATAGATTCTGAGGGCCAGGTGTTTCAGACCTGAACAGATTAGCTCAACAGATGCCTTGTGTGATGAGACGTCTGAATAACGAATCCAAAACCAAACTTTAAAATAAAAATAACTGCGCAATGAATTGATGTTCCCGCAAGCACATCACAGATGCATAAATTCCATCATGAAACAATGCACCTGTGCGATCCAGTCAGTTTACACCAAAAAAAATGTGTTTGCTGCTGAGCAATTAAGTGTTGTAATGCAATTAAGTCTGTGCTCAAGTAATTAATGCAAGCGTCATTGTACTAGTATACATCTTTTAATTAGGCACAGAGTCAGTTTTGGTTCTTTGATGTGAGATCTGTACCTAGCTGCTATAATCGGTACGTTTGACTCTTGACTCTCCCATTGATACAAGACCCAGGTTTCTTTCTGTAAAGGGGCTCAGGTTAACGTATTATTTTTTTAATGTTGTTCGATGTTATTTTTTTGTATAAAATGACTGAATCCTACTTCAAGCCATGGACATCTCAGAGGGTGGGCGTCTGACAGGTGTGAATCAGCTGTACAACCTGATCATGAAACCATTACACTTTGGGGCTGTTACTACTGGCACCCATCTCTGTGGTGCTGCTAGTGGTTGGAAGTAATGAGGGCTCTTTCTCGTCTTTGGTATCATTTAGCGTTGTTCTGAACTCTGAATCAGATGTCAAAGGGCATAGTCTAACCTTAATAGTCTTAACCTTCCCTGGTTTGACTGTGGTCATTTTGCAATTATTACTGCTTTTCAGAAATATATTGTTGCATAATTTAATTGTTAATCTGGCTAATCAAGAAAATGTTTTTGCATTTTCTTGACAATTTAATTTACACAAATCTTTCCTTTTGTGCAAGTAATTTATTCGGACTCATTAAATACGTTCTGTTTGATTCAGAGCCATATATAAGAAAAATTGTCTAAATTGTTTTTAGGATATATAATTATATTGCTTTATTTTAAAAGTCATTTTGTCTCATTACCATCCCAAAATTCAGAGAGCTATCTTCGAAGAAGGCATCCACAAATTGTTTTGAGGAAGTATATAAATGACCACGATCCTAACAATGTGCGAATAAGCAATTTAATTAAACTCGTTTTAAATCTGTTATTGTAAAGGAGAGAATCCCAATTACAGTGCCAACAAGACAAAACCATTAGGCGGCAAAATACCAACATGTTATCTTTAAATGCTTTTGGGAAATCTGTGCGTTTGCCTCAGTTCATCTTAATCTAGCGGTTACAGACCTGCGTGCAGTTCAAAGTAGCCGGAGGGTGAGATGGAGACTCGGTTAACTAAGGCTAATCAGGCAAAAATGCTTAGTGTAACATTTTAAATGCTACCCCCATTCATTCACTTGTGAATGTGCAATCATCAGGGACAATAATAAAATGCACAGGCAAATTTTATTCGATATTACAATCTCATTCAGACAATTTACTGGAATTTAGTAAGTGTGCCGGAGCCTTATTCAAGGCAAGGTTTTTTCTTTTCCTAAAAAGAATTGCCCAGATAAACAGATTTGTTGTTTTTTTTAAATAAAAATGGGTGCGATTCTATCAACAGATAAACAGACCAGACACCTCTTATCACTCCCCAGTGGCTCCACAGGGACGCCATGAAACTCGGATTATTGATGTCTTCTTATCTTGAATACACAATGGGCCCTGATTCGCCGCTGAGCTCTGATAAAACCAGGAATTATGTTTGCATGTAGAACTTCCCGTTCAGTGCCACTGCACTCACGAGCCGTGGAGTATTCACAGATGAGAATTCCTAAAAAAAAAAAATAGAAAAGACAACAGCAATTTGAGGAGGGCATCGGAGCTATCGTTACAGTGCCGCCCAAATCTGAAAATAAGAATGTTATTCATTACGATGAGTTACAGTTGCCCATTCAGCGCCGAAGAAAGGACGCCTTCCGCGCTTAACCACCACTGACGCTCCTGGTCCACTGGTTCGTGTTTCGTCCGCAGGGAAAGTAAAGATTATAGCTGAATGATACAGTGGGAATCGGTGGATTTGTGTAATCCAACGCTATTCAGCGATACCCGCGCAGTTATCTGCGCTGCCTGTACATTGCTACGGTGGCCTTGTTCTCCATTTCAGATTAAACTGTCTGCCAATCGAATAAACGAAGATGAAGTTTTTAAACGCAGTGTCCTGAATTTTATTGGTCCACAGTGAAATCTGTGCATCTGAAGCCTTAAGAAATTAAACTGAGTTTATGAAACCAGTCTCTTACAGACACAGTATTAAATTCTAGGTATTATGTGTGGATTAGTGTTAAGGGGGGTCTAAGGAAGGCATCTGGATTTTATTCTGAATTCTGAATATTATTATCTGAATATTCGTTATTCATGTTGAATTCAGAAGCATGCCTTAATATTTCAATACAGTCACCGATTGCTTTTTTGCGCTAATTATATTTTTTTGCTGATTGGTAAATACAATTGGGGGGGGGGGGGGGGGCTGACAATTTACAGAATAAAATTTGCATCAGTTAAAATGCAAAAATGTGCCTCCAAATTCCCGGTTTAAAAAGGGGGTTATTTAAG